>BQNB010086798.1:2703-28089 GCA_026074375.1 Tanacetum coccineum
AGTATTCATAGTCAGTGTTTCTATATAGTCAATCTGTATTTATACAAGTTGGCTATCACCCTTAGCAGGCTGCAAAGATCTGTTCAGTTTGGGACTCACAAGTGGTATCAGAGCCTGTGAGAAACTTTGAGTAAGAAGAACAAAAACCAGTTATAAATCTCTATCTTACAAAAACTAATCATGTCTGGTTCACAAGATGAAATTCCTCCTCCACCACCACCACCACTACCATCATCATCATCACAAACACCAACACAACAAACTCCTCATACTGTATCAACCATCAAACTTCCTATTCTCAAAAAGGGAGAATACGATATATGGGCTATGAAAATGGAACATTATCTAGCCCATACATACTATCCAATCTGGGAAGTAATACAAAATGGGAATGGTCCTGTATCAATTACCATAGTTACATAAGGTCAAATCAAGGTTTTGCCACTATGGACTGCAGAAGAGATCCTAGCCAGAGAAAGAGAAAGAAAAGCTAGGACCACTTTGCTTATGGCTTTACCAAAAGATCATCTTGCTAAATTTCATAAAATAACTGATGCAAAAGAGATGTGGGATGTCGTGGAAATGACGAATCAAAGAAGATGCAGAAGTATATCTTAAAGCAACAGTTTGAAGGATTCTTTGTATCAAACTCAGAAGGGCTACATAAAGGCTATAATAGGTTCCAAAGTCTTCTGAGTCAATTAGAGATTCATAGGGCAGGTGTATCCACTAAGGATGCAAATAAGAAATTCCTTAGATCTCTACCTTCTGCCTGGTCTCAAGTTTCCTTAATCACGAGGACCAAGCCAGGAGTGAACAGTCTCAGCTTTGATGATCTGTATAATAATCTAAGAGTCTTTTAGAATGATGTAAAAGGCCCTATTGCATCATCCTCTAGCACGCAAAATGTGGCATTTGTCTCTGAGAACAACTGCAGTACTAATGATGTTAGTATCGCTTATAGTGTTTCCAATACTTATGGTCAAAACTCACAGCTTGATGAATTTGACTTAGAAGAAATGGGCTTGAAATGGCAGGTGGCCATGATTTCAATAAGAATGAAAAAGTTCTACAAAAAGACTGGTAGAAAGCTATAATTTGATGCAAAGGAACTAGTTGGTTTTGATAAAACCAAAGTTGAATGCTACAGTTTCCATAAGACAGGTCATTTTGCTAGAGAATGTAAAACCAAGGGAAATCAAGATAGTAGGAGGAGAGATGCTTGGAACTCTGGCAATAAGGATGGGAGAAGATCTGGTAATAGGAAGACTCTAAAGCATTGGTGACCATTGATGGAGAAGGTGTAGTTTGGACCAGTCACTCAGAAGAAGCAGAAGATTATGCTTTGATGGCTTGCAATAGCTCAAGCTCAAACACAGAGGTAACTTCCTGTTTAAATGAGTGTAAAGAGTCTTATGTTAAACTTAAAAAACTATATGATGCACAAAGAGAACACCTTAGTGATGCAAGCATAGAAATAAAGGCATATACTCAAGGTCTAAAGAAAGTTGAAGCACAATTTGTTGCTCATCAACAAGGTCAACTTTGGTATAAAGAAACGATAAGGTTTATGAAAATATACTTAGATGATAAAACTGATATCCTAACATACCATAAGAAACTGTTTGCAGAAGCTCAAAAAGAAAAAGAAGATTTAAAAGCTAAAGTAGAAAAATAGCACAACTCTTCTAGAAATCTTGGTAAACTGCTAAATACCCAAATGAGTGCTAATGATAAATTTGGGCTTGGGTATGGGGATCACAGATATGATGGCATTTTGAGTTATGAAAATGAAGTTTTGCAAAGTGTATTTATGGGTAAGGAAAGTGATTTTGAAAATCCACCTTTGTATGATAGATTTGTTACAGCAAGAGGAATGCATGTGTTGTACCCCCACCTATGACAGGAAATTACATGCCATATAGACCTGATATAGAAATAGATTACTCAAAATTTACATATGGTCCAAAACAGACTCAACCTAGTGAATCTAAAACTCAAACAAGTGACATTGATACTTGTAAATCTAACATTAGTACAGAACCACATGAATTAGTGTCTGAACCAATCCGTTTGTACTGAATCTGCCTATGTAGAAAGTCAAAAGCCCCCACTATCATCAGGCGTGCGTTGATGCTCCTTATCATTCGAGGAGTATGAATCAAATAGTGAAGATGAGTATGTGTCTCTACTAACAAAAGAACAGGAAACACCTAGTTTTGCTAACCAACAAGTAAATCTCCTAGGGAAACTGTTAAGAATCTTTTCACACATAGTAAAAATCCTAAAGTTGACAAGAAGGAGTTAGGGTATGGGTTTACTACAAGAGCATGTTTTGTATGTGGAAGTCTTAATCATCTTATCAGAGATTGTGATTTCCATGAAAAGAGGATGGCTAACAAGCTATGTTAAACAATAGGATAAAAAGGAATTCTAGTCAAAGGGAGATAAGGCCAATTTGAAACAATGTGCAAAGAGTGAATCATCAAAACCAATTTGTTCCTATAGCAGTACTAACTAGAACTGACAAAATTTTAGTTAATACTGCGAGGTAGCGATATAAAAAATGTTAGTACTGCTAGGCAATAGTTTTAACAGGACAGGCAGTACTAACTTAGTACTGCTATGAAAGTTTATATGTTAAGCCTATGTGAATAGGTTAGACCAGCAAACTGTTTTTCATAAATCACTTCACATTTTTAAAGCCTTTTATAAAACACAGCACTTAGAACAGATTTTACAAACACAATAAGGTTATTATTGCTAAGGTGAATGCAGTTAGTGCTGTTGGGGGAAAAAGGGAAACTACTGTTAAGCCCTCAACAGGTTGTAATTGGAGACCACAAAGACACCAATACTAGCAAAATTTCTCCAAATACGATGATGGATCCAGTCTTAGAAATTGTTTCACTTTCAAAGATCCACTTGGCAGACTCAAGCCCAAACATGCTTGGGTCCCTAAGAGATCTATCTCTTTTATTTGATTTGCAAGGATTTATCCCAATAAAAGCTTTACAGACAAGGAATAGTTGATAGTGGATTTCCAGCACATTGCCTGGAAACAAGGTCCTACCTTGCTGAATATTAAGACTTTTAATGGTGGCTGTTGATTTTAGAGTTAGTAAAGTTACATAACTGGTAAGGTAAATACAAAATAGGAAATTAGTTTTTAGAGGGATGTGTCCTTAGTGAAAGAATTTCAGCATTTCAATATTCTTTTTTGTGTCACAATGTGTAAAAAAGAACAAGGTTATGTTTACTGACTCTGAATGTAGTGTTTTTTTGAAATTTAAGTTTACCTGATGGGAAAATCCAAGTATTACTTAGAATCCTAGACAACAAAAACATATGTACAGTTTCAATTTAGAGAACATTGTTCCTTCAGGAGGTTTAGCTTGTTTAATTGCAAAGGCCACAATTGATGAATCTAACAAATGGCATAGGAGGTTGGGTCATGTTAACTTTAAAAACTTAAACAAACTTGTAAAGGAAAACCTTGTAAGAGGTTTACCTTTAAAGATTTTTCATAAAATGACCACACTTGTGTTGCTTGTCAGCAAGGAAAGCAACACAAGGCCTCCTGTAAGGCCAAATCAGTGAGCTCTATTAGTCACTCCTTACAGCTTCTTCATATGGATTTGTTTGGACCTACATCTGTAAGGAGTCTAAACCATAAGACTTATTGCCTGGTTATCACTGATGATTTTAGCAGGTTTAGTTGGGTGTTCTTCTTAAGAACTAAGGATGAAACTAGTTGCTATTAGGCACCATTTCATAAGGGATGCTTATGAAAAGAAACTTATCCAGGTGCTTAAAATCCACACTGATAACAATGTAGCTGATCTTCTAACCAAGGAATTTGATGTTAGTAGGTTCCAGTTCTTGGTTGTTACTATTGGGATGATCAATCCATAAGATGCATTAGTTAAGGGGAGGCAATATGAATTGTTGTATAGTTTGTATGAAGTGTTCAGTGTGCAGAAGCACTTTTAACCATCGGTGACGAATTTCAAGAAGTTCATTGGGTTTTCAAGAGTCCTTGGGAAGAGATAAAGATGGTATTGAAGTATTGTTGTTGCCAACCTTGTTCATTTTTTGATTAGCACAAGTTTAGTACCGGAATGATTGCAAAGTTAGTACCGTTGGGCAAAGTTAGTACCGCTATAGAGACGTTGAAGAAAATACCGCCAAGGGTACAAAGTGTAACTTGAAACGGTTTCATTGATTTTAGGTTTGCTAAACCTATATAAACCCATCTCAATTGCACAGTTCCCTTACGTAATCACTCTCAAATATTCTCTTCCATACAAGCCCTAATCTCTCTCTCAACCGACGATCACTAATTTATTCACCATGGCTGTTCTTGAATCATGCCCTAAGCACAATATGGTAGCTTATTTAGAGAAGTCTGAAGGGAATGTAGAGTTTCATGAAGTTATTGATTTTCTTACGCGAAGCTCCATTTATCATGCTCTCACTGTAAGTCCCGTAGTCTCTACTACATTTGTTGAACAATTTTGGATGTCTGCTAAATCCAAAATAATCAACAATGTAAGGTACATTACTGCCAAAGTAGCTGGCAAGCCTGTGTCTATCTCTGAAGCATCAATAAGAAGTGACCTTCTTTTTGATGATGCTGATGGGATATATTCTCTACCTAATCAGGCTATATTTGATGCTATACAGCTCATGGGTTATGAGGGGGATTTAACAGTGTTAACATTTAATAAAGCTTTATTTTCACCCCAATGGAGGTTTCTATTTCATACAATGAATCATTGTATTAGCTCAAAAAACACCTCTTGGGATCAAATTCCCACTAACATTGCCACTGTTGTCATTTTGCTTAACATCTAATCAGAAATATAATTTTTCTAAATTAATTTTTGATGGTATGCTTAGACACTTAGATGCAAAGAAAAAGTTTGTAATGTATCCACGTTTTATTACAATATTTTTAGATAAACAGCTAATGAATGTACCTGTACCTTTAGATCATTTTCCTGTAAATGCTTTGACAACTAAAGTTTTCTCCATTATGGTTAAAAAGGGTAAACATTTTTCAAGGAAAGGCACACCTTTATTTGCTTCTATGTTGGTACAATCAACTGAGGATGAGGATGCTACTTCAGAAAGACCATCTAATCCACAACCTACACCCTCTCCTCCTCACCCAAGTGAAGCCAAAATGTTGAGCCTCAATCTGACCCATCACCTAGACCTTCACCTACTCCACATATTCCTGATTCTATTCCAGAGGTTTCTGGTGGGAATCAAGGAGGTCAGTCATCCAGTGATAGATCCCTTTCAGGGACTGAGGGTGGCATGACACTCCAAAGTGTCTATGATCTTTGTATCTCTTTGTGTACACAGGTTACAGATCAAGCCAAGGAGATTAAAAACTTGAAGGCACAGATCAAGAAGCTCAAGAAGCAAGCCAAACCTGTTATTACACACCACAGAGCTTGGATGAAAAGTGTCTCTTTGAAGCAAAGGTTGGCAGGAAAGAAATCCTTGAAGTCAAACTGGATGCAAAAGGAGTCTGTATCCAAACAGGGGAGGAAGTCTGCCAAAGCTGAACCTTCAGTCCATAAAGATCCGTTGTTTGATGAGCTTGATGACGATGAAATTGATAATATGGACACTGAGGATGCTCAAGATGTGGGGAGGTCAAGAGATGTAGTGAATGAAGAGAAGGAGAATGCTGATGCTGAAGTTAGTACTGAAGATGTACTTAGTACTGCTCAACAAAAGGTTAGTACTGACAATGAAAAAGTTAGTACTGACAGACCAAAAGTTAGTACTGACGGATCCAAAGTTAGTACCGACAAGGAAAAAGATAGTACTGATAGGACAGATGAAGGTACTGATGATCAAACTGAAGGAAGAAGGGCTACTCAAACTACTCAAACAACTACTTCTACAATGTTTGGAGATGATGAAACAATTGCTCAGGTTCTTCTCAACATGAGCCAAGCCAAAGCAGTTTCAAGAGAAAAGGAGAAAGGAGTAGAGTTTAAGGATGTTGAAGAGACTGAGAGACCTAGGCCTACTTCAACTAGATCATTATTGACATTAAAGCCTCTTCCAAAGATTGATCCAAAAGATAAAGGAAAGAAGAAAATTGAAGAGGAAGATGAGTCTGAAACTGAATCTGAGGGTATTCCTGAAGCTGAAAAGAAGTTTAAGCAACTTGCTAGTGATGAAGAGATGGCTAGAAAGTTGCAAGAGGATTGGGAAACAGAAGTAGAAAGGAAAAGATTAGCTGAAGAAGAAGTTACAAATGATGCTCTCATAAGAAATTATGATGATATAAAGGCAAGAATTGAGGCTGATAGGCTTCTAGCTGAAAGGCTTCAAGAAGAAGAAAGAGAGCAATTCACAGTAGAAGAAAGAGCAAAATTCCTTCATGACACAATTGCTGCTCAAAGAAGATTTCTTGCTCAACAAAGATCAGAATCTATTAGGAATAAACCACCTACAAAGAATCAATTAAGAAATCAAATGATGACCTACTTGAAGCATGTAGGAAATTTCCAGCACTCTCATTTGAAAACCAAGAAGTTTGAGGAAATACAAGCTCTGTATGAAAAGATAAAAAGGTCAGATGAAGATTTCATTGCAATTGGGTCTGCTGAAGATGAAAGAAGAATTAAGGAGATGAATGAAGGAGTAAAAGACACTGATCAGAAGAGATTAAAGGAAGAAAACATAGAAAAGGTACCTGCTAAGGTAGAAGTTACAGAGCAGGGTTCAAAGAAGAGAAAAGGGGGTCATATCAAAATGATTGCAAGGAAAAAGCCAAGAAAACAGTCAGATGATGACAGTGATGATGAACATAGAAAATGCTTGAAGATTGTTACATTTGAGGGTATCTTAGATAGTGAGATAATGGAGAAGAAATCTGTCATTGCTAGATTGGACAAGGTATCATCACCAGATGGAGATTATCTTGTTATCTACAAAGCCAATGGGAATTTCAGGGCATTCAACTATCTCATGGAAGTACTTCATATTTCTGATAGGCAAGATTTATTTCATTTGTATGACTTAATGATGGAGCAATACTCAGAAATTACATTAGAAGGATTTGAGTTGATTCTTTGGGGAGATTTGAAGATTATGATGAAATCCTCAACTAAAGAAAATGATCAAAGTGATTTCTGGAGTAATCAACAAGATTGGAAGATTATCACTTGGAGATTGTATGAAGCTTGTGGAGTTTGCATTATGGAGCTTGAAGATGGGATTGTTATTTATATGTTAGTTGAAAGAAGATATCCTCTTTCAAAGGAGTTATGGCAAAGAATGCTTGATCTGGGATTAGAAGTTGAAAGAGAAAGTTCTGTTGCTCTTGATTTAATAAGATTTATTAAGCAACAGATTGATGAAGAATGATGCTATGAATGGAATTGAGAAGGGTTTGAGTGTTGGTTAACCACCACACAATAAATGGTCATCAGTTCACCATGCTTAACAGGCATAAGAACTGGCTAGTCCATAAGCAAACGGCTTGTGGTAAAGACTTCTCAAATCCGTTTATGGTTGACAATTTACCAAAAATTATTAGGGTTTTCAAACTCACCTTGCTTATGGTGAAAGAGTTGGCTAGTCCTAGATCAAAAGTCTTGGTATAAAGGGATACTCAAATCTGGTTGATCGATGATAGTTTGCTAAAAACTACGTGGTTTATCAATGCTCCATGTTATGGCAATGATGAATTGGCTTGTCTAAAAGCAAACGGTATTGGTAAAGGACAAGTCAATTTCGTTTTGTAAGGTTCGACAGTTTACCAAAAATGTATGGTAATTAACTCACCATATTTTTGAAATAGAGTTAACAATCCCAGTGCAAAAGGCTACTGGGTAAAGGAACATCATTCGTTGTGATGGCTGGTAGTTTGACAAAAACTTACAAAGCTAACTTAGTTGGATTGTTGCTGAAAAGATGTTGATGTGTTGCTGAAAGGATAGAGTTGTTGCTGAAGATGGATAATGTTTAAAGATTAGATCGTGTTATGTTAAAGTGTTTGGATACATACTCCGAGAACTTAAGAAGATTAACTTGAAGAAACATGAAGTTAAGTGAGTTCAACATTCATGTTTAGGGGAGGGATTGTTGGGATTTATCATTTCCTGACTTAGTACCTTAGGATAATATTTGTATCGATAGTTATAATTTGTATAACAGTCAAAAAATATGTTAAGTACTGATTAGATAGTTTAAGTACGTTAGTAGAAAATTGTTTGTACCGTTTTTAAAGAGATATGGTATGAACGCGAGATATTATAAGGAAAAGATATGTATTATCTTTAAGCGTTTTGTAAGCACTATTAGGGTTTATCCTTAGTCTGTGCCCGAGATTAAACATAATTGCTTCATCATTAAACCTAAGTGTAATTTCTTCACCATAAACATCAATAAGAGCACGAGATGTCCTTAAGAAAGGTCTACCAAATATAAGAGGAACTCTAGGGTCGGCATCAAAATCAACTACTATGAAGTCGGCCGAAAAATGAAATTTCCCCACTTTGACGAAAACATCTTCGGCGACACCTTTTGGACGGGTAATCGACCGGTCCGCAAGTTCGAGAGTCATATGAGTGGTGGTAAGTTCGGGAAGAGAAAGTCTCTTCCACACGGACAAAGGCATAAGGTTAATGCTAGCGCCAAGATCGGCCAAGGCGGAGCATTCAACCATTACGGGAAAATCACAAGGTATAAGGAACTTGCCCGGGTCTCCAAGCTTTTTGGGAAGCTTTTTAAGGAGGACCGCGGATCAATTCTCATTCAAAGGTGCACTCGAAAGTTCAAACAATTTCTCCTTGTTACTAATCAAGCTTCTAAACATAGGGGCAAACTTGGGTATATAGAGCAAAGCATCCGCAAAACTCATATCAAAATGAATCTTTTGAAAAATTTCAAGAAACTTCATCATTTGAGCATTAGATTTTTCACGGAGCTTCTCTTGGTTAAGTCGAGAAGGATATGGAATATTAGGCTTAGGTAAATTCCTCGGAACATCGGGTTCCGGAATAGGAATTGGAATAACCGAAGGTTGGATGTAAGCGGTACTTCCTTGGAAATTAGTTTGCTCCTAATCTGTTGTCTCTTCGGTTTCTCGTCCCACTACCTTTTTTGGAGAAGGATTAGTAGGAATCGAGGGTCCCTCATAAGCAACACTACTTCGAGTAGTGATTGCTTTCATCTCACCCTTCGAGTTAGGAATAGCATTACTAGGAAGAGTACCCGAATTTAAGGCTTGGTTTTGAAAGAAACTTCCTAATATACTCTGCATATCATTATTAAGATTCATCTTAAGACTTTCCTCTTGCTTACTAAAATTACCCCTCAATTCATTAATTTGACTTTGCATATTTCTCATTAATGACTCATTAGCTTTCATATAACTTGAAAACTCATTCGGAATCCCTTGTTGAACTTGATTATTAGGAACTTGAAAAGGTTGGTTTTGAAATCCTTGATTTTGAAAATTTGGAGCATGATTATTTGGAACTTGAAAACCTTGATTTCCATGAAAATTATTTCCCCGATTAAAATTATTCCCTTGACCTTGATTTTGATTATATCTATTTTAACTATTTTGCACCGGAGCAAAACCAGGTGGTGCCATTTGGTTGCTAGCACGGTTTGGAGGGGCTACTTGATTGTAAGTAGCCGTACAAACATTTGATTGATTGCTATCGGTATTAGGACAATTGTAATAAGCATGAGGCCCACTACAAGTAACACAAGATTACTCAACCGCTTTAACCGTAGCGGGAGTGACAACTTTCTTAGAAACAATCTCAACTAAGGTCGAAATTTGGTCCGCAAGCTTATCAATTCTCTCATCCGTCTTACTAGAACTTTCCCTAGAAGTCGAATTCACCCTAGAAACATTCGGTTTATTTCGTGAATAATGAACTTTTGATTTATTCTCAATTATGTTCAAAGCCTCTCTAGTAGTCATACTCAAAAGATTTCCACCCGCCGCGGCATTCAAGGACTCTTGATCATTCTCATTTAAGCCGTTATAGAAAGTATATATTTGAGTTAACTCTATAAATCCGTGGTGGGAACATGCTCTAAGCATTTCCTTAAATCGTTCCCATGCCTCTCCAAATGTCTCATCGAATTTTTGGGTAAAACAAGAGATTTCATTCTTTAAGTGAGTGGTCTTCGAGGGAGGAAAAAATTGATTCAAGAATTTGGTTACGAGATCCTCCCAAGTCAAGATAGAATTAGGAGGTTCTTTATCGTACCAAATCCTAGCATTTCCCTAGAGGGAATATGGAAACATCATGAGTTTAATCACATCATTCGATACATCCCTAAATTTCAAAGTCGAGGTAATCCTTTTAAAGTTGTTAATATGAGTATGGGGATTTTCCCTCTCAAAACCTTGAAATGGATTGGCTTGAACCAATTGTAGCAAATTCGTCTTAATCTCAAAATGATCCACATTAACTTCCGGTATGACGATAGCTTGTCCATACCTTTCTGTGGGTGCTTGGAGTAGCTCTTCCATTGTTCGATTATCCGCCATTGGTGCAACTTCAACGATAGTACGAAGCTCGGGTTCGACTACGTTTGGAGTACGTCTTCTATTTCGACGTCTCGGAATGGTTACGGTTGAATTACTTGGATAATAGAAATTTCTAGTGCGCATGAACTATGTAAACAAACCAAGAGAGAAAATATATACACAAAAATATTTTTGTTTCACCGAATAATCAACAAACTTAGGGTTACTCCCTTAAGTGAAACTTGCAAGCGGGGGACGTAGTGGGAGCGAATCGCCTTAAAAACGTTTGTCCCTTCGGGTCGTAGTTCCTTGGAACAACCCTCCTAATAGCTTATTTCACAAAAGAGGTGCGCCTTTTTCGTAAGTGACACAAGACGGTTACTTTTTTGAATCTTTGGATTGGGAACTTATTAATGGATATTCACAAATTCTCTAGTAAGAGAATTAAATTGCTTGTGTATTTTAGTATTTAAGAGAACACAATA
The DNA here is from genome assembly GCA_026074375.1 of Tanacetum coccineum. Lineage (NCBI taxonomy): Eukaryota > Viridiplantae > Streptophyta > Magnoliopsida > Asterales > Asteraceae > Tanacetum > Tanacetum coccineum. The sequence continues at coordinate 13,717 of BQNB010086798.1, forward strand.
AAGATCAAAAAATCCGGAAGAGCAAATATTTTTGTATTTTCTATTTATTTATTAACTTCTATATATAGTAAAAAGAAAAAGAAAAATATTTTTTACTTTTTTATTTTTATATTTTTTTTATTTTTGATTTTTTCAAAAGACGTAACTTTCGAAGACGAAAGGTTCTCCAAATCACGATCGACAAATTCAAACGAGAGAATCTTAACACAATTCCCCGGCAGCGGCGCCAAAAATTGATGTACGTATATAATATGCAAGTATAAAGAAATTCACTAGAAATCCTTGAGGACAAAGATTAAAAGCAAATTCCACACACAAATATCTTTGATTTCGAAAACTAAATCCTACTAGTGGGCAAATAAAGGCTCATTTAAAAATATCTATGAAAACGTTAATGGGATTAAAAGAAACGCGACTAAAAAGCATGTTTATCAAATTTAAGACCTATGAATGCAAATTTAATTTCTAAACCTACTTCATAATAAAAGAAAATTTTCAGAAAAAGAAAATTATTTTTTTGATTTTTATTTAAATTTTTTTTGATTTTTTTAAAGTTTTAAACAAATAAATGCGAGAAAAATTCTAAACTATTAATTAAAAATCCTAGAAAATTACTAAAAATAGCTAATGATGTAAAGGTTGCAGGAAAAATAAAACTTAAAAAAATGATTTAACAAATAAGCCCGAAAAAAAGCAATTAAGCACTCGAAGTGCTTATTTAATCAAAAGCCCAAAAAGGTGTTAAAAATAAAGTTGTGTAGGGCAATAACAGATTGCCCTACTGGTGCAGATGGTTAAATGTGTGTGATATAAGATGGTTGAGCTAGGTTGAGGTCATGGGTTCGAGCCTTGCTCACCCATGACTTCCCTTGTTCCCTTTTTTTTTCTTTTGAAAAACTTTTTGAACAAGCTTATAGAAAAGCTGTAAATAAGCACTTTTTGTGAAGAGACTTAAACTCAAAAATAAGCTGAAATAAGCACTTTGAATATGACAGATTAAAACTTAGCTACATGACTTAATAAGCAAAACTGGTTTGGTTTTTTTTTGACTAAATAAGCAAAAGAGAAAAGCAAATAATCTAAACAGTCAAACTACTACACCACATGAGCAAGATTGAACAAAATTTAATCAAAACTAATAAGCCAAAAGCTAAGAAAAGCAATTAAGCACTTTAATCAAAACTACTAGCCAAACAGTCCAACAGTGCACTTTTGAGCTTATTTTTAAGAGAGCAAACGGATCCTTATGGCTATAAGACCTATACCATTTGAAAGCCTATCCTATAATCTATCTAAATCTACTTTTGAAAAGTATTTTGAAATCTATTAAATCTATGAAAAATTCTATTGAAAAGGGCTGTATAAGCAGAATACACTATTTTTGGTTTTTAAAGTTTTTATGAAAAGACAAAGGACAAACTTGCACATCTAAAACAGATATTAAAATAAGCTTTTAAACTTGAAATAAGCCCTAACTAATCTAGATTGGCCTACAAACTAGTTGTGCACTGAATTTCAAAATCTAAATCTAATTACTACTAACTTAAATTTTGAATTGAAAAAGGCCTTTTGGCTGTTTACCCTACTGATGCAATTGAACTTATATGACTAAATCTTAAAACCAAATGTTGCAGACTAAAAGACTTGAATCTATACTAATTTAAACACTAAAATAAGAGCAAATTATCAACTAATGCAGCTAGGAATAATCTAAGCACAAAATGCTTTAAATATGAGCTTATGAACTCAGATTCTAGAAATCTAAACTTAATCCTTTCAAAACTTGATTAAACATAACTAAGTCATTAAAACCTTACCTCATAAACCTCAATATGATTTATAAACTTGATTTAAAGAGCTAAAAGTCTCTTGACAGCACTAACTCAAGTTAGTGGTGTCTTGAGCCAAACACCCCTTAAAATAGCTTAAAATCATTTTTAGCTTATGAAACTTGAGAATTAAAGTTCAAACTTCAAATACCAGATACTAACTAGCTTATAGCAGACCTAATGAGCACATTTTAATAATCAAATAAGCTATAACTATGAGCCAACAGATTATGCTAATATTTTTGGTTTTTTAACTGTTTTACATCAAAGACATGAAAACTAAGATTAATACTAAAAACATAACACAATAAGCATCAAATAACAATAATAAGTAGAATTAAGCTATTCTAAACTACAATAAGCAGGTAATAAGCAGTATTAAGCTAAAATGCAATATTAAGCTATAAAATATAAAATGAAGACTTACAAAAGCCTTTGCACAAATAAGGCTTATATTTTTTTTGCTCAAAGAGCTGATCAACAAAGCTCTAGCTTATCAGAGATAAGCTAGTAAGGTCCTGGAAGCCCTTCCACAACTGGCTTCCCTTCCAAAAAATTTCAATTTAGAGACACATTGTTCCTTCAGGAGGTTTTAGCTTGCTTAATTGTAAAAAAAAAAATGCCACAATTGATGAATGCAAACCAAATGCATAGGAGGTTGGGTCATGTTAACTTTAAAAATCTAAACAAACTTGTAAAGGGAAACCTTGTTAGAGGTTATACCTTCAAAGATATTCCAAAATGTACCACACTTGTGTTGCTGTCAGAAAGGAAAGCAACACAAGCCTCCAGTTAAGCCAAGATCAGTGAGCTCTATTAGTCACTCCTTACAGCTTCTTCATATGGATTTGTTTGGACCTACATCTGTAAGAATCTAACCATAAGACTTATTGCCTGGTTATCACTGATGAATTAAGCAGGTTTAGATGGTGTTCTTCTAAAACTAAGGGATGAAACTAGTTTTGCTATAGTGCACCATTTCATAAGGGATCCATATGAAAAAAACTTATCAGTGCTTAAAATCCACACTGATAACAATGTAGCTGATCTTCTAACTAAGGAATTTGATGTTAGTAGGTTCCAGCTCTTGGTTGTTACTATTAGGATGATCAATCCATAAGATGCATTAGTTAAGGGGAGGCAATATGAATTGTTGTATAGTTTGTATGAAGTGTTCAGTGGCAGAGCTCTTTACCAACGTGGACGAATTCAAGAAGTTCATTGGGTTTTTTATCCAAGTAGTCCCCTGGAAGAGATAAAGACGGTTATTGAGTATGTTTTGCCAACCTTGGTCATTTTTATTGACCGTCAAGTTAGTACGACAGTGCAAAGTTAGTACCGTTGGGTAAAGTTAGTCCTGCTATAGAGACGTGAATAAAATACGCCAAGGGTACACAGTGTAACTTGAAACCGGTTTCAAATATTTTAGGTTTGCTAAACCTATATAAACCCATCTCAATTGCACAGTTCCTTTACTTAATCACTCTCAAATATTCTCTTCCATACAAGCCCTTATCTCTCTCTCAACCGAAGATCACTAATTTATTCACCATGGATATTCTTGAATCATGCCCTAAGCACAATATGGTCGCTTATTTAGAGAAGTCTGAAGGGAGTGCAGAGTTTCATAAAGTTATTGATTTTCTTACGCGAAGCTCCATTTATCATGCTCTCACTGTAAGTCCGAGTCTCTACTACATTTGTTGAATAATTTTGGATGTCTGCTAAATCCAAAATAATCAACAATGTAAGGTACATTACTGCCAAAGTAGCTGGCAAGCCTGTGTCTATCTCTGAAGCATCAATAAGAAGTGACCTTCTTTTTGATGATGCTGATGGGATAGATTCTCTACCTAATCAGGCTATATTTGATGCTATACAGCTCATGGGTTATGAGGGGGATTTAACAGTGTTAACATTTAATAAAGCTTTGTTTTCACCCCAATGGAGGTTTCTATTTCATACAATGAATCATTGTATTAGCTCAAAAAGCACCTCTTGGGATCAAATTCCCACTAACATTGCCACTGCTGTCATTTGTTTAACATCTAATCAGAAATATAATTTTTCTAAATTAATTTTTGATGGTATGCTTAGACATTTAGATGCAAAGAAGAAGTTTGTAATGTATCCACGTTTTATTTCAATCTTTTTGAATAAACAACTAGTGAACTGGTAGACCATACTTTAATCATTTTCCTGTAATGCTTTGACAAAGTAAAGTTTTCTCCTTTATGGCTAAAAAGGGTAAACATTTTTCGAGAAGTCAACCTTTAATTGCTTTCATGTTGGTTACAATCAACTGAGTGATGAGTGTGCTACGTTCAGAAAGAACCATCTAACCACAACTTACACCCTCTCCTCCTCACCAAGTGAATTAAATTGTTGAGCTCATCTGACCCATCACCTAGACCTTCACCTACTCCACATATTCCTGATTCTATTCTAGAGGTTTCTGGTGGGAATCAAGGAGGTCAGATCATCCAGTGATAGATCCCTTTCAGGGACTGAGGGTGGCATGACACTCCAAAGTGTCTATGATCTTTGTATCTCTTTGTGGGATACACATGTTACAGAACAAAGCAAGGAGATTAAAAAAACTTGAATGCACAAATCAAGAAGCTCAAGAAGAAATCCAAACCTGTTTGATTACACAACACAAAGTTTTTGGATGAAAAGGGTCCTTTGAAGCTAAGGTTGGCAGGAAAGAAATCTTTGAAGTCAAACTGGATGCAAAAGGAGTCTGTATCCAAACAAGGGAGGGAAGACGAACCAGAAGCTGAATCTTCAGTCCCCATAAAGATCCGTTGTTTGATGAGCGTGATGACAATGAAATTGATAATATAGACACTGAGGATGCTTAAGATGTGGGGAGGTCAAGAGATGTATTGAATGAAGAGATGGATAATATGAATCTCGAAGTAGTACTGATGATGTACTTAGTACTGCTCAAGCAAATATGTTAGTACATGACAAGGAAAAAGTTATACGGAACAGACCAAAGTTAGTACTCGACGATCCAAAGTTAGTACCGACACTGAAAAATATATACCGATAGACATATAAGGTACTGATGATCAGAATTGTAGGAAGAATGCTACTCAAACTACTCAAACAATTTATTTCTAACATCTACAATGTTGGAGATGATGAACACAATTTGCCAGGTTCTTCTAACATGAGCCAAGCAAAGCAGTTTCAAGAGAAAAGGAAAAAGAAAAAAAACAAAAAGAAAGGAGTAGAGTTTAAGGATGTTGAAGAGACTGAGAGACCTAGGCCTACTTCAACTAGATCATTATTGACATTAAAGCCTCTTCTAAAGATTGATCCAAAAGATAAAGGAAAGAAGAAAATTGAAGAGGAAGATGAGTTTGAAACTGAATCTGAGGGTATTCCTGATGTCTAAAAGAAGTTTAAGCAACTTGCTAAGATGAATAGGGAAAAAAAGTAGAAGAAGGCTGAAGTTGCAAGAGGATTGGGAAACAGAAGTAGAAAGGAAAAGATTAGCTGAAGAAGAAGTTACAAATGATGCTCTCATAAGAAATTATGATGATATAAAGGCAAGAATTGAGGCTGATAGACTTCTAGCTGAAAGGCTTCAAGAAGAAGAAAGAGAGCAATTCACAGTAGAAGAAAGACAAAAATTCCCTTCATGACACAATTGTTGCTCAAAGAAGATTTCTTGCTCAACAAATATCATAATCTATTAGGAATAAACCACCTACAAAAAATCAATTAAGAAATCAAATGATGACCTACTTGAAGCATGTAGGAAATTTCTAGCACTCTCATTTGAAAACCAAGAAGTTTGAGGAAATACAAGCTCTGTATGAAAAGATAAAAAGGTCAGATGAAGATTTCATTGCAATTGGGTCTGCTGAAGATGAAAGAAGAATTAAGGAGATGAATGAAGGAGTAAAAGTCACTGATCAGAAGAGATTAAAGGAAGAAAACATAGGAAAAGGAACCTTCTAAGGTAAGAAGTTACAGAGCTGGTTCAAAGGAATGAGAAAATGGGGTCATATCAAATGATTGCAAGAAAAACCAAGAAACAGTCAGATGATGACAGTGATGATGAACATAGAAAATGCTTGAAGATTGTTACATTTGAGGGTATCTTAGATAGTGAGATAATGGAGAAGAAATCTGTCATTGCTAGATTGGACAAGGTATCATCACCAAATGGAGATTATCTTGTTATCTACAAAGCCAATGGGAATCATCAAGCTATCACCTATCTCATGGAAGACTTCATATTTTGATAGCAAGATTTTATTTCATTTTATGACATTAATTGAGGAGCAATTACTCAGAAATTAACATAGATAGGATTTAAGTTTGATTTTTTCTTTGGGGAATATTGAAGATATTAGAAATCCTCAACTGAAGAAAATAATCAAAGTGGATATTTCTGAGAGTACTCAACAAGATTGAAGATTATCACTTGGAGATTGTATGAAGCTTGTGGAGTTTGCATTATGGAGCTTGAAGATGGGATTGTTATTTATATGTTAGTTGAAAGAAGATATCCTCTTTCAAAGGAGTTATGGCAAAGAATGCTTGATCTGGGATTAGAAGTTGAAAGAGAAAGTTCTGTTGCTCTTGATTTAATAAGATTTATTAAGCAACAGATTGATGAAGAAATGATGGCTGTGAATGGAATTGAGAGGGTATTGCGTGTTGGCTAACCACCACACAACAAATGGTCATCAGTTTACACCATGCTAACAGGCATAGAGAACGGCTAGTCCATAACAAACGGCTTGTGTAAAGACTTCTCAAATCCGTTTTATGGTTTTGAAATTTACCAAAAATTGTACGGTTTTCAACTCACCTTGCTTCATGGTGAAGGAGTTGTGCTATTCCCAAATCAAACAGTTCTTGGTAAAACTACTCAAAATCTTTGAAAGCTGATAGTTGCTAAAAACTATATGGTTTAATCAATGCACCAAGTTATGGAAAAGAATCATTGGCTAGTCTAAAAGCAAACGGTATTTGGGTAAAGACAGTCAATCCGTTAATGTTTGACAGTTTACCGAAAAAACTGTTATGTAAAATAACTCACCATATTTTGAAATAAAGAGTTAACTATCCCAGAGCAAACGGCTACTGGTAAAGGCAACGATCAAATCCGTTGATGGCTGGTAGTTTGCCAAAAACTACAAAGCCAACTTAGTTGGATTGTTGCTGAAAAGATGTTGATGTGTTGCTGAAAGGATAGAGTTGCTGCTGAAGATGGATAGTGTTTAAAGATTAGATCGTGTTATGTTAAAGTGTTTGGATACATCCTCCGAGAACTTAAGAAGATTAACTTGAAGAAACATGAAGTTAAGTGAGTTCAACAATTCATGTTTAGGGGAGGATTGTTGGGAATTATTCATTCCTGACTTAGTACCGTTAGTGATAATAGTTAGTACCGATAGTTATAATTAGTACTGACAGTACAAAATGTTAAGATAACTGATCAGTTTAGTTAGTACCGTTAGTAGAAAAAAGTTTAGACCTTTTAAGAGATATGTATGAGATATTATAGGAAAAGATATGTATTATATTTTATGCGTTTTGTAAGCCTATTAGGGTTTATCCTTAGTCTATAAAAGGATCCCTCACGGCATAGTTAGAATCATCAGTTCAATATACATCTCATACAATCATATCTAATAGTTAGTAATCTGTAATCACTAAGAAGCAAGATTAATATAAATCAAGGATTAGTTATTCATTGTTCTTCTTAATACATATTGTGTAGAATTCCGAATATACAATAAGTATTCATAGTCAGTGTTTCTATATAGTCAAACTGTATTTATACAAGTTGGCTATCACCCTTAGCAGGCTACAAAGATCTGTTTAGTTTGGGACTCACAATTATTTCCCCGATTAAAATTATTTCCTTGCCCTTGATTTTGATTATACATATTTTGACCATTGTTTTGCATCGGAGCAAAACCGGGTAGTGCCATGTGGTTGCTAGCACGGTTTGGAGGGGCCACTTGATTGTAGGTACCCGTTGCCGCACAAACACTTGATTGAAATTCAAATCGTATTAGGAACAATTAATATGTAAGCACGGAGGCCCACTGACAAGTAACACAAGATTCTCAACCAGCTTTTCACCGAGCGGAAGAACAACTTTCTAAAACAACTTACTAAGTCGAAATTTGGTCGCGATCGTTTATCAATTCGTCTCATCCGTCTTACTATAACATTCCCGTAAGAAGTTGTATTCACCCTAGAAACATTCGATTTGTTTCGTGAATAACGAACTTTTGATTTATTCTCAATTATATTCAATGCCTCTCTAGTAGTCTTACTCAAAAGATTTCCACCCGCCGCGGTATTTAAGGAGTCTTGATCATTCTCATTTAAGCCATTATAGAAAGTATCTATTTGGGCTAACTCCGTAAATTCGTGGTGGGGACATGCTCTAAGCATTTCCTTAAATCGTTCCCATGCCTCTCCAAATGTCTCCTCGAATTTTTGAGTAAATCCAAGATGATTTTCATTTGTGAGGTGATTGGTCCTTTGAGGGAGGAAAAAATTGATTCACGAATTTGTTCACAAGATCCTCCCAAGTCAAAATCGAATTTGGAGGTTCTTTATCATACCAAATCCTAGCGTTCCACTCGAGGGAATATGGAAACATCATGATTTTAATCACATCATTCGGTACATCCCTAAATTTCAAAGTCGAGGTAATTCTTTTAAAGTTGTTAATATGAGTATGGGGATTTTCCCTCTCAAAACCATGAAACGGATTGGCTTGAACCAATTGTAGCAAATTCGTCTTAATTTCAAAATGATCCGCATTAATTTCCGGTATAACGATAGCTTCTCCATACCCTTCCGTGGGTACTTGAAGTAGCTTTTCCATTGTTCGTTCCGCCATTGGTGCAACTTCAACGATAGTACGAAGCTCGGGTTCGACTACGTTTGGAGTACGCTTCATGATTGAAGTCTGGGATCCATGGTTCAAGCTCCTTAACGCGAATCCAATAAACCTTGCCTTTAACAATTATTTTGATCCTGTCATTTATTATAACATGGTTTTTTGTTTTAACACAAATCTTCTTGTAGGACAAAGAGGTATTTGCAGGCGCTTCCACATCAATAAAGTCACCTCAAGGTGATAGAATTTTAGCAAACGTATTACGAGTCAACGCTTTGATAGGTAGACCCTCCACAGAAACCAAAACAATTTGATCATCATTAACAAATGAATTGCTAGCCGGTATCAATTCTTGGAACCAAGAGGCCACTCCCACATGCTTACTGAGTTTTTCTTTAAGGGCCAAAGATGGAGCATCAATTAGCACCTAGAACCCTCCTAAATAGGAGAGTTTAACAGTCTCAAAACCCTTATTAACAAAGGTTAAGTGAAGATTTTCTAAGACATTTATGTCTTTTACTTTTCCCATCAGTGAGACCGATAAATCAATTTCCAAAATGCATGAGTCATCTAAAACAATAGCAGGAGATGAAAAATGAGGAGTAGAATTCACTTGCATATTAGAATTCAAAACAGAAGCAAATGATTTTTTAATCACGCCATCACTTTCTTTCCTAGGCTAAGACGTGAAAACCCTAGTGATGTACGTATATAATATGCAAGTATAAAGAAATTCACTAGAAATCCTTGAGGACAAATATTAAAAACAAATTCCGCACATAAATATCGTACGTTTAACCGGTAATTGTTCACCGGGTCGTTTATACTCCAAGAATTATGAACTGAAACCCCGTTTTTGTTTGGACAATGATTTGAATGGTTCTAAGATCTTTGATTTCGAAAACTAAATCCTACTAGTTGGCAAATAAAGGCACATATAAAAATATCTACGAAAACGTTAACAGGATTAAAAGAAACGCGACTAAAAAGCAAGTTTATCAAATTTAAGACCTATGAACGCAAATTTAATTTCTATACCTACTTAATAATAAAAGAAAATTTTCAGAAAAAGAAAATTATTTTTTTGATTTTTATTTAATTTTTTATGATTTTTTATAGTTTTAAAAAAAATGCGAGAAAAATTCTAAACTATTAATTAAAAATCCTAGAAAATTACTAAAAATAGCTAATGATGTAAATGTTGCAGGAAAAATAAAACCTAAGAAAATGATTTAACAAATAAGCCCGGAAAAAGCAATTAAGCACTCGAAGTGCTTATTTAATCAAAAGCCCAAAAAGGTGTTAAAAATTAAGTTGTGTAGGGCAATAACAGATTGCCCTACTGGTGCAGATGGTTAAACGTGTGTGTTATAAGAGGGTTGAGCTTGGTTGAGGTCATGGGTTCGAGCCTTGCTCACCCATGACTTCCCTTGTTCCTTTTTTTTCTTTTAAAAAACTTTTTGAACAAGCTTATAGAAAAGCTATAAATAAGCACTTTTTGTGAAGAGACTTTTTCTAAAACTCAAAAATAAGCTGAAATAAGCACTTTGAATATGACCGATTAAAACTTTGCTACATGACTTAATAAGCAAAACTGGTTTGGTTTTTTTTTGACTAAATAAGCAAAAGAGAAAAGCAAATAAGCTAAAACAGTCAAACTACTACACCTAATGAGCAAGATTGAACAAAATTTAAGCGAAAATAAGCCAACAGCTAAGAAAAGCAATTAAGCACTTTAATCAAAACTACTAGCCAAACAGTCCAACAGTGCACTTTTGAGCTTATTTTTAAGAGAGCAAACGGATCCTTATGGCTATAAGATCTATACCATTTGAAAGCCTATCCTATAATCTATCTAAATCTACTTTTGAAAAGTATTTTGAAATCTATTAAATCTATGAAAAATCTAATTGAAAAGGGATGTATAAGCAAAATACACTATTTTTTGTTTTTAAAGTTTTTATGAAAAGACAAAGGACAAACTTGCAGATCTAAAACAGATATTAAAATAAGCTTTTAAACTTGAAATAAGCCCTAACTAATCTAGATTGGCCTACAAACTAGTTGTGCACTGAATTTCAGAAGCTAAATCTAATTACTACTAACTTAAATTTTGAATTGAAAAAGGCCTTTTGGCTGTTTACCCTACTGATGCAAATGAACTTATATGACTAAATATTAAAACCAAATGTTGCAGACTAAAAGACTTGAATCTATACTAGTTTAAACACTAAAATAAGAGCAAATTATCAACTAATGCAGCTAGGAATAATTTAAGCACAAAATGCTTTAAATTTGAGCTTATGAACTCAGATTTCAAGCATTAGTTACACAAGCTTGTTAAAAGCTAAATTAACCTAACAAACACCTTAAAACCTAATCATATAACTTCAATTTGAGACTTGAATTTAGTTTAAAGAGCCAAATAGCCTTTGACAGCACTAACTCAAGTTAGTGCTGTCATAAACCAAACACCCCTTTAAATAATCCAAACTCATATCTAGCTTATGAAATTTAGATTCAAGCCTCAAACTAGCAATACCAGATAGTAGACAGCTTATCAAAGACCTATTAAACATATTTCAACAATCAAATAAGCAGGAATAATAAGCTAACAAGTTATTCTTATATTTTTGGTTTTTTAACTGTTTTACATCAAAGACATGAAAACTAAGATTAATACTAAAAACTTAACACAATAAGCATCAAATAACAATAATAAGCAGAATTAAGCTAATCTTAATAGTAAAAAGCAGACAATAATCATTTTAAGCAAATATTAAGCATAAGATAAGCACATTCAAAATAATAGCAAATAGAAAAAGGAAATAAGATTGAGTACCTCAACCTCAGCTAAACAGAGGTAAATGCTCAAATTAGAGCTTATAAGAGCAGCTTAAGCTTATAGGTTTAAGCTTAATAACTTTCCTAATCTAATCCTAACTCTTGACCATCAGGATCTATTACCAACTTGAATACTCAAAGCAGCCATCCAATTTCAAGGAGTATTCAAGTTATTATAAGCTTAAATCAGCTTATTAACAATTTTAGCTTATCAAACAGTACAAAGAGATTATTTAAACCATAAGTGCAAATAGGTAAAACAGGAATTGAAAACTTGAACAATACGAAAACCAACTTTTATTGATTATAAAAACTGAGTACAAATTTGAAAAGAGAGTTACATTAACAAAACTAAAAACGTTACAATACGCTAAAATTACATAAGCTAAATTATTCTAAAAGCTAAACTAAAAAAAACTAGATAAGATTCGTAAACTGTGAGTGAGTAGAGGGTTCCTTTTATAGGCAAGAGGAGATGCTTCTAGGTCCTTTAGACACTCCTTTCAATCTCAGCCATCAGTCTCTAATTAATCATTGGATCTTGATTTTAAGCCGTTGGATGAAAAGGATCACACGGATTGCTAGCGTGGCAATCCCACTTTCTTGGAGCCTTGTGCTTCTTTTAAACTAGATTTAGTGTAAATTTCCCAATTTGGTGTGTTTGTTTGGTGATTGCGTGTCATTCCTTGTTGTCAGAACTGGCCAATCATTGGCTTTGATGACTTTTCTCTTTCCTGAGCTAGAGCTTTGCACTAGAATCTTTATTGCCATGTAGGACGAGAAAAGGGAAGTGGGTTTTACCCGTTTAATTTGACTCAGGGTTAAATTGGGACGAAGATGAATAGTAAAACCATTCGCACCCTTTTTCTTTTCTTTATTTTTGTTTGACCCGTGTTATATGAAGGGTTGACTTGGGCTTGTGTTTAATATCAAAGGAAATTTGGGCCACGTCTTTGGGCTTTTGGTTTTTGGGTTAGGTTAATATAAGACATAACGACCGTTAGTCCCTAAGTAATAAAGGACTAACGATGTAATTTGATTTTGGGACTTTTGGTGAAATTGATTTAACATTAAGGGTATTTTGGTGATTTCAAAGGTTTTGTCATCTGATGAGTTGACCAATGTTGACTTTGGTTGACTTTTGTTGACCTTTGTTGACAAACATCCGACTCTTGTGTACTCTTTCCATCTCGTGTTCGTTTTTGCCTGGTTTTTGGCTCTTTTCTTGTGATTTTTGTAATATCCGCACCTACACATCACAAAAGACAAAATACACAATATACAAGCATAATTTGTTCATTTATCATCTTTTTAGGGTCATTTTTGGTATAAAACGGATACGTAATATCTCACATATCACCTAGTTTGCCTTTGAAATTTTACCACATTTGCCTATAAGCGCAAATTACCAATCCAAATGGTACATAGGTTATTAACAAAGGGATCCATGTTATCAACCTTTAGGAAGCGAACAAATGCATACTTTTTACCTGCTTTAGATTTTTTGAAATGGGATGTACACATCGATCACTCTGCCATATGTGGCACAGACGTTCCAAAGATCACGCGCAGAAAGATGGTCCGAGAAATTCGTAACAAAATAGATTTAGAAATCTTCTGAGTTAAGTCTTCTTTCAAATTAAATTGGCGACGTTCCCCCATGATAATGAACACCAGAATAGCCGAAAACCCTAAAAGATCAAACGAGTGAAAACCCTAAAAAACAATTAAATCCCTATGCTCCCAAGGTAGGAGATTGCCTAACACGCTCGTTTAGAAATCAGCCAACATGTGACGATCTCAATAAACAGGGGTTATTACAATCGCCACGCTAAGGAGGTAGTAAATTTAGTGTAATTAGAGTTCATGATTGCAAAGAGGAAGAGGAGGCGGCACTAGGGTTTTTTTTGTCTAATTATTTATGATCGAGTATTATTGTTTTGATTTTAGTATTTGGATGTTTTGGATTAAGTTTGGATTATGGTCCCCTATGTGGGCAGTTGAATAATTGTAAGAGATTTTGGATTTTAGTTGCGATTTGGGACTTCACTCGAGTTTGTTCAAAGTTGATGGTCTTCATAGCACTTGGAGTTTATGCAATGTAGTTTTCTCTATTTTGTATCTTGTGTTATGATTGATCATTATGTTGCATTCCTGAGTTTTCGCCATTGTCGGGGTGTGACAGATTGGTAATCAGAGCCAAGGTTATAAAGAACTAGGTGGATTGGCCTAGACTATAACCTAAGATCTGTCGTTTAGTTGCGTATAGGAGATATGTGCGCGGTGTTCTGCTTTTGTGTGCTTTTGTGTGTTCGCAGTTTGGTGCTTTAGTTATGTCTGTCATTGAAATGTGTGAGCTTAATATTTAATATGACTAGGAAAGGATGCGAATATAAGTACGATGGCCAACGTAATTATAAGCGTATCACAACTCACTCATACTTAGTGTCACACCCCCAAACGGGCCCTAGACGGAATACGTGTCCGGAGGCGTAACGCTCCTGGATATCTCAAGTACAAAGCATAAAAAACTACCTCTAAGGTTACGTTTTAAAAATAAACATCGTTGCATGCATTTAAAATAATAATAAGTTTGACATCGATCAAATTAAAAGGATTTAAAATACAATACGTGGAAGCTTAAATGAGTTCAACAACGGTATTTAAAGACATAGATAAATCTCTAGTAAACCGGTACAGGAAAATAGACTTCACATAAGTCAAGCAACGATATCCATGCTAAGCACCTAAGAAAAACATGCTTAAAACTTCAACATAAAGTTGGTGAATTCATAGGTTTAGTTCAAACGT
>BQNB010086799.1:0-28089 GCA_026074375.1 Tanacetum coccineum
TCCTATATCTTGTTTGTTGTACTTGAAGTAGCACCCCAATGATACTATTCCGCTGCTACCTGAGATTTTGGGGGTGTTATAATACATACAAGCAACAATGATCAATGCAATCAAAGTCACAAGTCCACGTGTGTGACACCTTTATAATTATGTTCGCGACCATAATTATAATTGCACCTTTTGCACACGTGTACTTACTTCCAAGACCACACATCTCAATGATAACACACATCTACCACATAGCACTTAATAATAATCCAAATATAACTCAAACATGATAATCCATCTAACGAACCATAAAATCCCAATCGACCAAACGAAAACAGAAGTCACATTGTGACCCAAAATATAAAAGCAATCCTCGATTATAGCAACGCATCGAAGTAGAAAAACGAAATAAACTTATGTTGGGCCTCGCTTGGGTTTGACTTTTCTCTCTCAAAAGTCACCCAACTCCGCGGGTCCAGTGAGGTAAACAATCTCCCAACGATATCTTCTAGGGGATAGGGGAAGACATGACTAAAACAATAACAAAGGGGTATATACTATTAGATCCCCATAATGAAAAAGTATATATTTCATATTATATAGTAGTAATTCAAAATAGGAAGAATTTCAAAGCTTTAAAGTAGCGAGAACATACGGTATATACGTACACAAACACTTATGCCCTAAAATGCAACTATATGAGGGACCCTTAAGCTATAGTCTAGGCTCAACCACCTAGTTCTCTATAACCATAGGCTCTGATACCAATCTGTCACACCCCGCCAAGGCGGAAACGCGAGGCGTTAACAAGAATGGATATCATCACAACACAACGGCGTCTATATAGAGAATACTAAAATGCATACAATAAAGTAAAGTATAGACACAAAGTGTCATAACAATACCCATAACTAGGCAAAACATAAAAGGCGTCTTTATTGATGAAAAGGAAGTTCTCGCCAATAGAAAGACATGCAACAAATATTCAAATTCAAACGATGCAAAAATTCAAGACAAGAAATAGAAATCTTCATGACATCCTATGGTCTCTTACTAGCCACTTCTTTCAATCTTATTTCCATCATGCTCACCTGAAAATGATGCTTAAAACGTCAACACAATGGTTGGTGAGAGTCATAGGTTTAAGACACACAAATCAATCTTTTAAATCCAATTACTGTGATTATCAAAACAATATAGGACACTTATGCAACATATGAACTTATGCTAACATGCAATCCACATACTGGGTAGGAACGTTACCCCCGATCCATTTCAACAACTGGGTAGGAACGTTACCCCCGATCCATTACAACAACTAGGTAGGAACGTTACCCCCGATCCATATGTCACTTACGCACCTAAAAGTCTACCAGCTGGAACTTATACTTAGGCCTGGACCACACATCAGTGAGTATTATTTCAACCCTTCAGTTGGTTTGAGTTGAGTAGTAAAGACCACTCCCAACCGAACAAATCACGAAGCAATAACATGTAGCAAATAATCACAGCAATTAAAACAGTTTAACACATAGCATCATTTTCACCCCAATAAAACATAAGAAAAAGGGGCTATGAAACTCACCTGAATGCTAGCTTCCAAAAGATCCACAAAACTTCACAAAATTTCACGAACAATCTAAACAATATAAACACATAATAAGTTACCATCAATTAGGCATTCAACCCAATATGATGTAACATCAACTATGATGGATGTCTAAGCTATCTACCATAGTCCTATACTTGTTTTAAACCTTTACCACTCTTACATAAGTCATTTAGACTTTAACACTACACTTTGCATTTTCTGGTTTTAAGCAGAATTTTACACTCGCTTACGCGACCTAAACGCACCACTTAAACATTCCCATAATTCAAACCAAAAATCACACATGTTCCCTTATGTGTTTACTAACTACCATGTGATTCCCAATCATTAGTTATATGCGTAACCACCTCAAATAAAATCAAACTTCAAAACTGTCCTAATTCGGACCTGATCGCACACTAAAAAGTATGACCCTAAAAACCATACTTAGACAACTAATTAGACGATTTCCTTTGGAGGATTTTTAATAGACACATGAAACTTAACTTCTGTAAAAGGGCTAAGCTTGTTTCAAATTTTAAGTAGGGGTTTTACCTCCCGAAATTAGACCCAAATCTGACCCGTATTTACTGTTTAGACAACTTTTCTTGCGAAAGACATTTGAATGACTTCCCGAACTCAAAATCGTTCGAGGCCGGACTTTTTGGAAAATAGACTCTCTGAACTTATCAAAACTCATAAGATTCATCAAAAATATCATTACCAATCTCGAGATATCAACTGAACAACACGACTCAAAATTCTGCTCAAACTTAAATCATGATTTAACGCGAACTAACCCTAACCGATTACACCATCATGCTTCTAATTAAACCCTAATCAATCCTAATTAGTTTAATTACATAAATTTACAGAAAACTTGAAACCCTAATTAATAAAACCTAATTTAACTCTAATCCATCATAATTAAGTTACTAGAATTGAAAGATTTAAAACTAAAATTAAAAAGATCGGATCGTACCTTAATTTCAAAACCCAAAAACTTTCTTCTTCCTTTTTTTTTCTTTGTTTGCCGAAATCTCAATAGGGGGTTTAGGGGTTTTTAATCTTGTATTTATAGCTTCCCTAGATGTGTTTTAGTTTAAGTCTAATTAGGTATTAGATTACAATTAGGACTTTATTTCTATTTTATATTTTTTTTTCCTTTTTTTTTCTAAAATTCGGATTTTACTATTCATGCCAAAAAAAATATTTTTTTTATTTCTTTATTAATTAATTAATTATCTTTATACCTTAAGTTTTATAAAAACCTAAACTAAATTGTTAAACCATTTTGCTTGAAAATTACTTTCTAAAAATAACTTTTCATTTCCAAATTCACTTTCTAAAAATAGAAAGTCTTTTAAAAACTCTCATATTTTAACAAACTCATTTCCCTTAACTTAACCTCTAAAACCTAAACTTATCTTAAATTACTAACATAAAAATACGTATACGTATAATTACTTACACAATTAACGCGAAACCGCTTCGATCACCAAAATCATTTCCTTGTAACCAAAAGTGAACGAAATGAACTTCACAAAATTCAACACAAATCCAATCCCATTGAGATGATCACGCTCAATGGATTGATTATCCAATATCACATATCCCACACAAACACATATAGAACACATAAAATCACAAAATCTCATAAACCAAACTTATTGAACAGATATTTAGGTCAACACTACGGTTTGACCAACCTGCTCGAACCACGGTTGTCACAAATATGACACTACAAGAAATGAGTAGAACCATGTTGAATGAACAATCGTTACCATAAAATTTTTGTTCTAACGTAGTAGATACCTTAACATACATTCTCAACCAAATCCTAATTAGAGTCATCTTAGGTAAAACACCTTATGAACTCTTGAGAGGTAAGAAACTTACTCTTAATTACTTTAAGGAGTTTGGAAGTAAGTGCTTCATTTTAAACACCAAAGACTACCTCACTGAGTTTGACCTAAAGTCATAAGAAGGTGTCTTTTTAAGTTACTCCTAAAATAGTAAAGCCTACATCATCTTTAATAAACATACCATGAAAATCGAAGAATCATTCAACGTGACATTCGATGAAACTCCTCCACCCTCTAAGACATCACCCTTGGTGGATGATGACTTAGATGAAGAAGAAGCAATTAAGGTTACCGAAAAGAAAAACTTAGAAAATGACATTGAGGATGAAACTTTAGAAATTGATGTAGATTTGTGAAGCGTGGTTGTCTTTACAACCGTCTTGCATCTTCTTGAGCTCTTTCCTTACGATTAAGAATTCGAAATTGATTTTTGTAGCGAGAGCTTCGAATTTCTCCATCAAAATGGTGTGATCATCATTGATGTTGCTTCCACCGGCAGAAACAATAGTTTTTAGTTTGGGTCTGTTTTGTGAATCATCCGAGAAATCGAGTTTGAGATGGACCTTGTCCTCGAGGATTTTAAAAGCTTTGTTAGGAGTATTGTAGAGGAATATTCCTCCAGCGTTAAGAATTCCTTGTGTTGGATCATCTAAACCATGATAGTATAGTTGAATTGTCTCTCCTTTGGTTAGACCATGTCTGTAACAAGTGCGAAGCATTTCTTTCATTCGGAGCCAAGCGTCAACAAGAGTTTTGTTTTTTTTTTGCTTGTTTGGAATGATGTAAACATTGATATGGAGTGTTTGGTATTTTTTAATATTGATTTATGGTTTTGCTTATGAGTTTGCTTGAATTGATATGTGTCTAAATAACTTGTTGGTAAATCATAACCAGATCTATAGGTCAAAAGGATTTCTTGTTATGGTTTGTTCCAAATGTTAGCGCGCGTATATGTTTGGTATTTCATGATTGAAAACCATGAATATACAAGTTAAATGGACTCATAAAGGTTTAAACTAAAGTATAGGTCGAAAGGACTCTTATGAACAAGTTGGTAAAATCATATTTCTAACAAATGGTTCGTAATGACTCGGTTTGTAATAATGTTCATAGGTCGAAAGGGTTCATTAATCTAGACCGTGATATATGCAATTTCATGATACTGCCCGTTGACTTGGAATTGTATGTTTATGTAAATTGATAATGCTCAAATTGGGTATATCTTTAGGCGCTTTATCATGGTTAATTTAACGTTCTTTTGCTACTAATATTGCACAAATATGAATTTATATGTTTGTAGCAATCCAAGACTTAGAAAGTGAAGGAAAAGATTAAGGAAAAAAGGAAAAATGAAAAGATGTATGTATACGAAGAATTCCCAACGAGAACAAGTCTCGTGGATGTGTTATCGAGAAGAAAAATCATGTGGAGATCATTTCCAGGAGCAAAGAAAAATATTTTATTGACTTTGTAGTCATATGAGTCAAACCCGACCAAGAAACGAGCACCCAGGAAGCTAAAACAAAGAAAAAAAATGTAAAATCTGAAAATTCATTTAGACGCGTGTCTCCTCTTTCATGTCATTTTAACCAAAAGTCTACTCGAATGCATCCAGACGAAAGTCTACTCCTTCAGGCCGAATCCATCCAGACGAACGACCCGAGCTTGCAGATGCGCGATTGGATGCTTCTGGCCTTCCCAAATTGCATTTAAATATGCATTTAATTGCTCTAACTTTCCTAGTCCTATCATATGGCCATAATAACTCATATTTTAATTATATTTATGACACTATGTGCCCAAGAAACTTACTTAGTGGCTAAGGGATGCTTTCTACTATAAATAAAGGCCTCATGGCTTGGTTTTCAACATGAAAAATTCCTCTTACACCATAAGGACGAATTTCTCCACTCCATTTCTCCCAAAAGACCTCAAAACCCTCTGCCAATTCCAGAAGTAGTGCAAGATTGCTTGAATTTATGTGTTTCGCATCATTTTCTGGTTGGTAGTTTCATTGTAGTCAATTGGAGGTTTGAAGGTTGCTTAAAACCTTTATCTTTACTTATTGTAATCATACTTTGGGCAAAATATTTTACTTTTCAAGATGCTTGTTATTGATATGATTGTTGAAACATTATGTTTGATTGAAATAATCATGAAGTAGTTTTTGTTCACTTATTTGGAATGATGTAAACATTGATATGGAGTGTGTGGTATTTTTCAATATAGACATATGATTTTGATTATGATGTTTGTTTGAATTGATATGAGTCTAAATAACTTGTTGGTAAACCATAACCAGATCTTGATTTGTTCTAAATGTTAGCGCGCGTATATGTTTGGTATTTTATAGTTGAAAACTATGAATAAACAAGGTAAATGGATTTATAAAGGTTTAATCAAGAGTATAGGTCGAAAAGACTCTTATGAACAAGTTGGTAAAATCATATTTCTAAAAAAAATATTCAATATATAAACCGCCATATTAAGTGCCTCAAGCCAATAATTAGGTGGAAGGTTTGCTTGAAAAAGTAGGGTACGAATGAGGTTATTTATGGTCCGTATCATTCTTTCAGATTTGCCATTTTGTTGAGATGTTTTGGGGCAAGAAAAGCGAAATTGTATCCCATGTGAGGCAAAAAGTTTATGGAATGTATGATTATCAAATTCACCACCATGATCACACTGAAAAGACTTAATTTCACACTTAAACTGAGTATGAACAAAATTACGAAACAACATAAATTTAGACAACACATCAGATTTGCGAACTAATGGATAAACCCAAACATATTGCGAATAATGATCCAAAAACACGACATAATATTTAAAACCAGAAAGACTCGGTATCGGTGAAGTCCACAGATCCGAGTGAATAATGTCAAATCAGGACGAAACAAAAGTACTAGAACTGACAAATGGAAGTTTCACGTATTTGCCAAGCTGACAGGCATGACAAAGCACAGGAGACTTCTCTTTATTACACGAAATGGAATTATTTGATAAGTACACCGACGTATGGCAATTACTCCCTGGATGATCAAGACCGCTGTGCCACAGTGTACTGATGTGTGAAAGAAATGAGGAATGCTGGAGATTAGTGACTGGTAAAGATCTCCGAGCTATCTTAGCGGAGGACGAACCCGTCTTGTCTGGGAAATCATTAAAGAAGAAAAAAACAATCGGGTCAAATTCAACAGTGCAATGATTATCGCGACAAGAATGGCGCACATAAATTATTTTTTTTACAATGTTTGAGTTATGAGAACGTTTTTTAAATGAAGTGGACGAGAGGAAGTAGGCAAAATGCTATGACCCGAGTTGATGACAGGTATAGAATAGCCATCACCAACCGAGACAGAGGGATAAATGCATTTATTAAAAATATTACTAAGACTAGAAATAGAATCATTGAGATGAGTTGTCGCACCTGTGTCCATATTCCAGTTCCCTGGAGATGGATCCTGAAGAGTCATGGCATGAAACGCACTCGGTAACTGAGTTGCATCCGACCCGGAACTAGCTGAAGTAACAGTAGGAGCAGGAAGGACTGTTGTTGGGCTGCACCTTGTTGGACCAAGCTATTTGCAAGCTGCTGGATAAAGCTAGTGGACTGGGAAACATTGGGGCCTTGTTGGGTAAATCCTGGTGGGCTGGTCAGGCCCAAAATGGGTTGTGTGACAGGACCAGTTTGAAAAGCCATGGGGGAGGAATTGGTGTCACTGGTATTATTAGTAGACGTATTTCCCATAGGAGCCGTATAACCCAACCGAGCAAGTATAGATTGTTGTTGTTGAATCAAAGCTAACATTTGATCCGAAGTCAAGGTCGAGGTAGGCGAGGGCTGTGAACAATTAGCATACCATAGGGGAGCGAATAGGATTACCCTTAATATTAGCTTAACCTGCTAATACCTTACATTGCTCCCCAAACCTCTACAATAACCACTAGCAAAGTTTGAAACAAGTTTGTTGATTTTACCCGAGGAGGTGTTATAACTTGTGGAAGCCTAAGGTTTGTAGAACCTGACTTGCGTCATAAGCGCCAAAGAGATGACGACGACCATCAACAACAGTGGTGTGTGCCGCGACTTAGCCGCATTCTTGGTGGTAAGCATGGAGCGAACGTTTTAAGGTCGAAACGGATCCGATGGGCCAATGAGCTGCGACACACCATCATTTCTTCTCGGGTAAACCCAGCAGCGCATTTGATACAGATCATAATTACTTATTAGAGCACCAAGACGTGCTAAAAGTGGCTGTAGACTCGATGTTTCGAAAGTACGATATCAATACTCATATCACCTAGTGTCAACGCACGTAAGTCTGCTTTTAATGTGACGGCCCTTGATCGTTTGTTATCAGTGAAGATGGATTCCAGCAGGTCCCATGCTTCTTTTGCGGTTTGAGGGTCATTATCAACAAGGCGGTCTTGGAGGGTTTTGGAACATGTTATGAAGATCCACGATAACACAATGGTGTAAAACTTCAGCCATTCAGGATCCTGAGGAGGCGTAGAAACCGACGCCTCATCCATACCATCTACAACCTTTGGTCCCACAAGGTGATCCATGAGGCATAGCCTTTACCAAGTGCTTGAAGGGAAATACAAACCATGACGAGTATTCACTCGTCAAAAGTCCAACTTTGTGGGAACAATGGAGGTGAGGTTTGTGGTGTCATGAGTTATCAGAGACAACAACGCAAAAACAGGGTGTTGTGGGGGTGGCTCCTGTCATGATTAGAAAACCAAGTGTTAGCGTTGGATCGTAGTAAATAAACAAGGAATAATCAGCAAAGATCTCACAACTAAAAGAAGCTAGGAGTCGACTGGATAAATCAACGATCACCCAGTAATCAATCGTCCGGATGGTTATCCCAGAACAACTGGTCTTACGATCAATAGCAGCAGGAAATAAAAACAAAGCAATGGTGGTAGTCGACTGGAAATGATCCAACGGCCGACTTTAGGGTTTGTGGAGAAAAAGTAGGGTTTGTGGAGAAAAAATAGGATCAGTGGCGACTGATACCATGAAGGAGGGTAATGTTTCGTATGCCTCATTATACACAAATGTAATACATATATAGAGTACAATGGACTAATCTAGATGATGGGCCATAGCCCAAATATAACATATACTAACAATTTGGTCCTTGCGTTCCCAAGTAAGCTTAGGACCACGCTTCGAATCCCAACGAACTTTCATTAATGCTATCATACTATGCTTTTACTCATGACCTCTCGGTCCACAACATTAACGGTTCCTTGACAAAACAAAGAGTCTTGTCAACCTTAATCTCGACTAACTTCCATAATCCGAATCCAACTGCTATGACTTTGCTTACCTCCACAAGGGTGCAATTAGCAACACATCAATCCCAAATGAAAAGAAGCATCCCACTACATGAACCTCGCTCGTCATCGAGAAAACTCATCAAAACCGTTTAGTTGTTGTGACGTACAAGCAATCACCTTCTCCCTTTTTCCAAGCATGCTTCCAAATCCTTGCTTCGCGCGTCATAATATACTACGAAATCGTCTGCTCCTTCCGGCAATGCCAAGATCGGCTCATTACCCATTTGATTCCTTCCACATCTAGATAGCTTCCTCTTTGCTCCGCTTCCACGTTGTTGGAAAACTTCACGTACATCTTCTCTTCCTTCAGTGACTCCACGATCATCTTCACGTGCGACTCGTACTCCTCCTTAGACTTCGGGTCGGTTTAAAATATCGTCTGTATATATACGTTAACTAGCTTGTCTATATACGGCCATGCACACCCGGCTCATTAACTCCATGAAAACCGCTGGTGCATTGGTTAACCCAAAAGGCATAGCCGTAAACTTCAACGTGTCCATTACGCATCCTAAAAACAGTCTTAGCTACGTCATCCCCGTGCACCCTCCATTGGTGACATCACATACGAATTTTCTATCTCACTCTTCTCGAGATAATCTATGCACATTCCAAACTACCTACCTTTCTTCCTACCAAGCAATACAAATGCTTCCCACCATAAGTTACCATTCGAACCAACCCTCACCTTGCAACTCCTGCAATCATTCCACACCTCTTGCCTTTCTAAAGACGTCAAACGACACGAGCCTTCGCAAATCGGCGTCGCTCCTTGTACTAATTCCATACGAAATCCTATTCTACGACGAGGGGTAAAACCTACTAATTCCTTAGGAACACTTTAGAGGGCTCACATACTACAAAGATATCACATAATCTCAACTCATCTTCCTTGGTACTCCTACGAGACCTCGTATCCTCTTTAGTTCGTTTTCTCCATGAACCTTAAGCACTCTCCAAATTACCAAGGCATTTTAACTACCTTCTCGTGGCATACCATCTCAGCCTTATGTCTCAACAACCAATTCTCTCCTACAACTACATCAACACTCTCATAACTAAGAGGTACTAAATCAAAAGTAAAATGAGAACTTTCTAATTCCAACTTGGGATCGCGAATAATTTCATTCGCTTCGCTACCATCAATCGCACCACCCAGAAGATACGTCCTAACATCAACTCTAGCACCACGCCATGAGGAAATTTCAAACTTCACATGCACCAATTGGTATGGACCCAAAAATCACACGATTCCAAAAAGAAAAAAAAAGATCAACCGAATGTAAACGTCGACAAGAAGAACGAACCTCCGACCTAACAAACGCATCAACGATTGCTAGAAACACCCCCAACGAATAATACCACGTACCATTAATTAAAAGATTAAGAACCTTTGTACCAAAACCGATTTTTACCCAAGGAAACTTTCCCTCATAACCTTATACCAATCATTTTAAAACAATAGAATCACCTTAGTTAATAATGCAAATAATTTTAAGTGTAAAAATAAATTTAAATAAAATTTTCATAAACTTATTTTAATTATGGTTTTCATAAAAGAAATCAAAAAATGATTTTGAAAAAAAACGTGTTGCATTTTATTTATATAATAATTAAAAAAAAAAGTTTTTAACACCTAAACAATATGGTATCAACTACAACAAACTTACTTTCAAATAGAATTTATGACTCACAACAAAAAAAGACATCATGTATATGCTAAATAGACTCCCAACATTCCTTAGGGATTCCAATTCCCAAGTTAATTTACTTTTACTTGAACGATCACGACAGTAACCTCTTCAAACCAAACAACCCATAACTCATTCCATACCACCGGTCCCTTTAGAACCAAACCAGAAAAGTATCGTCACCCATTGGATGAAGAAAAACAATCAAAATGCAAACATAGAACATATGAAACCACCAGTTCTATATAACGCTCCTAGTATACAACACGAGCGTTGATCTGCTCAACGATATAACTGCTAACTGAACTAACTTAGAATCGCAGACGACAATATCACAGGTATCCG
The DNA here is from genome assembly GCA_026074375.1 of Tanacetum coccineum. NCBI lineage: Eukaryota > Viridiplantae > Streptophyta > Magnoliopsida > Asterales > Asteraceae > Tanacetum > Tanacetum coccineum. The sequence goes on from BQNB010086799.1 coordinate 10,836, forward strand.
ATGTATCCGCAAACGATAGATGAAAGGGAACCTTACCATCTACGCAACCCAACCTAATAAAATCGACCAATTGGTTAAGAGAGGAATTCTCTAACCACACAACCATCCTTAACAGGATCTCACATCACATTTACACTACTATCCACATAGCTATCCAACCTAGCCATCCTTAACATAATACATACATAGCAACAATGAACAATGCAATCAAAGTCACTAGGTCCTACGTGTGTACTCCTTTTATAATTACGTTTCTGCACCGTTAAATTATAATTGTACCTTTTGTACACGTGTACTTACTTCTAAGACCACACATCTCAATGATAACACACATCTACCACATAGCACTTAATAATAATCTAAATATAACTGAAACATGACAATCCATCTAACGACCATAAATCTCAATCGAGACCAAACAAAATAAAGTCACATTGTGACCCAAAATATAAAAGCAAATCCTCATATAGAACCAGTCGAAGTAAAAAACAAATAAACTTATGTTGGCCTCGCTTGGGTTACTTCTCTCTCAAAAGTCACCCAACTCCGCGGGTCTAGTGAGGTAAACAATCTCCCAACGATATATCCTAGGGGTAGGGGAAGACATGACTAAAATAATAACAAAAGGGTATATATTATTAGATCCCCATAATGAAAAAGTATATATTTCATATTATATAGTAGTAATTCAAAATATAAAGAATTTCAAAGCTTTAAAGTAGCGAGAACATACGGTATATCCGTACACAAACACTTATGCCCTAAAATGAAACTATATGAGGGACCCTTAAGCTATAGTCTAGGCTCAACCACCTAGTTCTCTATAAACCTGGCTCTGATACCAAACTGGCCACACCCCCCAAGGAGCGAAACGCGAGCGTTAACAAGAAGATATTCTCACAACACAACCGCGACTAGATAGAGATACTAAAATGCATACGATAAAGTAAAGTAAAACACAAAGTGTCATAACAATACCCATAACTAGGCAAAACATAAAAGGCGTCTTTATTGATGAAAAAGAAGTTCTCGCCAATAGAAAGACATGCAACAAATATTCAAATTCAAACGATGCAAAAATTCAAGACAAGAAATAGAAATCTTCATGACATCCTATGGTCTCTTACTAGCCACTTCTTTCAATCTTATTTCCATCATGCTCACCTAAAAATGATGCTTAAAACGTCAACACAATGGTTGGTGAGAGTCATAGGTTTAAGACACACAAATCAATCTTTTAAATCCAATTACTATGATTATCAAAACAATATAGGACCACTTATGTCAACATTATGAACTTATGCTAACATGCAATCCACATACTGGGTAGGAACGTTACCCCCGATCCATTTCAACAACCTGGGTAATACGTTACCCCGATCCCATTACAACAACTAGCAGAACATACCCCCGATCCTATGGTCACTGACGCACCTAAAAGTCTAATCCAGCTGGAACTTATCCTTAGGCTTGGACCACAGCATCAGTGGTTTTATTTCAACCCTTCAGTTGGTTTGAGTTGAGTAGTAAAGACCACTCCCAACCGAACTAATCATAAACTACTCCAATTTGAACACTAATCCATGAAGCATACCACAAAACCACTCTAATAGATCACTAACCATGAGCATATCACACAAATTAATAGTATTATTTCAACCTTAGTTTGTTAGTTGAGTATAATACCACTCCCAACCGGTACAAACACAAGCAATAACATGTAGCAAATAATCACAGCAATTAAAACAGTTTAACACATAGCATCATTTTCACCCCAATAAAACATAAGAAAAAAGGGCTATGAAACTCACCTGAATGCTAGCTTCCAAAAGATCCACAAAACTTCATACAAATTTTCACGAACAATCTAAACAATATAAACACATAATAAGTTACCATCAATTAGGCATTCAACCCAATATGATGTAACATCAACTATGATGGATGTCTAAGCTATCTACCATAGTCCTATACTTGTTTTAAACCTTTACCACTCTTACATAAGTCATTTAGATTTTAGACACAACAGTTTTACTTTTTCTGGTTTTAAGCAAATTATACACTCTCTTACCGGACCTAAATGCAACCACTTGAACTATTCCCATAATTCAATACCAAAAAATCATCACAGTGGTCCCTTAATGTGTTTACTAACTACCATGTGATTCCCAATCATTAGTTATATGCGTAACCACCTCAAATAAAATCAAACTTCAAAACTGTCCTAATTCGGACCTGAATCGCAAAACTAAAAAGTATTACCCTAAAAACCATACTTAACAACTAATTAACGATTTCCTTTGGAAGGATTTTTTTTAATAACACATGAAAATATCTTATTAAAAGGGATTATCTGTTTAAAATTAAGTAGGGTATTAAACCTCCCGAAATTTAGACCCCAAATCTGACATATTTACTCTTAACAACTTTTCTTGCGAAAGACATTTGAATGACTTCCCGAACTCAAACACATTCGAGCTCACTTTTTGGAAATAGACCTCTCTGAACTTATCAAAACTCATTAATATTCATCAAAAATATCTACAATATCGAGATAACAACTGAACAACACGACTCAATCGCTCAAAACTTAAATTCATGATTTAACGCGAACGAACCCTAACGATTACACCATCATGCATCTAATTAAACCCTAATCAATCCTAAATATTTAATACAAAATTTACAGAAATCTTAAAACCCTAATTAATTAAAACCCAGATGTAACTCTAATCCATGCAAAATTAAGTTACTAGAATTAAAGAATTTAAAACTAAATTTAAAAAGATCGATCCGTACCTTAATTTCAAAACCCAAAAACTTTCTTCTTCCCTTTTTTTCTTTTTTGCCGTAATCTCAATAGGGTTTAGGGGTTTTTACTCTTGTATTTGATAGCTTTCCCTAGATGGTTTTTAGTGTAAGTCTAATTAGGTATTAGATTACAATTAGGACTTTATTTCTATTTTATATTTTTTTTCTCCTTGTCTATATACGGTTTGACCAACCTGCTCGAACCACGGTTGTCACACAAACATTATATGCTTTAATTTATTTCCTCATAACATAACTTATCCCACTGATTTAAAGTTAGATAAGGACAATGATGATGATGAACTCGATATAATATGGTGTTCGGTGGATAATGTAATAAACACCGATACTCAAGGGTCAAATAAGCTTTTGAAAACAAGTCACGATAAAATTAGTAAAATTTTCAATGCTAAAAGTCTTATCATGGAATTAAATGTTAATATCGTGACTTGAAATTGTCTTAACAACTGGATGCCATTAAATCTCATTAATAATTTATATGTGCCGATTGGCATCCCGTTCGACCCCAAGTGGTTTTATAAGGATGGTGTTTACACGAAATGATTGCGAAGGCCAAGGTACGTCTTTCTTCACTTTAATAAACTTAAGAAATTTGGTCTCCAAAAATAAATACGGCATATTACGATGACACCTATACGTCGTATCAACCATTTTTAACTTAGATTGACTGAGTTTATTGAATCGTCCAAATTTTTTTTACGCCAATATTGGACCAAATCTACTATACGCGTATCAAGGTCGGTATACAAACCTAGACTTATACCGGATAGTTATTTTCACACACACCTTTTTACTCTCAATCAAAAACAAATTAACCGCGCCCTAATAATCTCGTGGATCAATTCCTAAGTATTTTCATCCTACCAATAACGAGGTATGTTATAATTTTACTCTACTCTCTTTCTTTTCTTTTTCGAATTGGATTAGGGTTAGGGTTTAGATTTAGGGGTTTCACGTTTTTGCCATTTATACCTTATGTGCGCTCCCATTGCATTTGATAACTTTATTGAAATAAGTATTTGTGGCTATTGAGGTCAAACGGGGAAACCCATTTCATTTTTAACTGCATAAAAGATACAGCGTATACCCTGGAAACGTATACGTCGTATCAAACATTTTTACATGAAAATACAACGTATTCATTCCTCTGGATACAACATACCCCATACGCCGTATTGTGTTTTCACTATACGGCGTATCATCTGTCAGTCTCCCAATACTCCGTATTATACCTAACAAATACGATGTATTCACCATACGGCGTATCTACATTGTCATACGCAGTATCTACCCCTGAATCAGAAATGGTTAAAATTAGTAATCTATGTACTGATTCTGTTTTATTTGCGGACATGGAACCTTTACCTCCTAGTTCAAGACACCATGCTTTGGTACCAAGTTTAAGGGTATAATGAGGATCTCGTGCATAAATACAGCAAGGACTTGAAGACGATATTTGACAGGTCAGTCAACCGGGTGCACGTACAGATTTTATTGCGTTGACCGAGGGGATGAGGCAGGCATTGGCTGGTAGGTTGAGGACGGTTTATACCGGGGATGAGGGGCAAGAGTTGTTTACTAGCTACGCGTGAAGGAGATTGTTTGAGACCAGAGGATGCCGAGGGTGCTCACGATAAGGTAAAGGGTGACCAGGCTGTTCCGACACCCGTACAGTCACCTCAGCCACCACCTCCCGCCCCAGTTAGGAATATTGCATAGAGGTTGAGCGTGTTGGAGGAGAGGGTTCCACCCATACGAGTTCGAGTGATCAAGGGAGTGTTAGACAGCATGACCTTGATTCTCTAGATTTACCAAATGGACGTGATCCACTAATCTTTCACCATGATGATTAGAGCGGGGTCAGATTCACACTATGCTGACTCACTGGAGCCCTATCAAGACGCAACCAGCGCAGGACCGCGATGCAGCACCCTCCGTAGCCCAGCAGGACGAGCAACAGCCAGACCCATGATCCCATGATTCCTTATATTTTGGTTTCTATCTTTTGTACACTTATTTATTCATGTCATGGTATATTTAAACTTAAAACATTGTTATCTTTTGATATATATTATGATGTGATGATTTTGGTTTGATTGTGTATGATAGAATCAAACCTGACAGTAAGTTCAACAACATAGCTCATTGATTGATTAGAAACTCTCAATACCAAAACAATTACACGGAAGAAAAAAGCACACTAATGGATAGATGAAGCTGAGAAAAAGTCTAAATTAAAGACTGGCAAAAAGAAAAGTGCTTAACAGGAAGAAACTGACCTGTTTTTAATTTTTGTCCGTATTTTAAATTATTTGTTGAGTCTATCTTCCCAGACATTCCATACGGCGTATCAAACCCTTATGGATACGGCGTATGGACATGTCTGGACGTTATCAGTATTTTATTTCTGCATTTAAATTCATGCAAACTTTAAAACATTTGTTTTTACAAGATGCAATACGACATATCCTTGGGTTTAGGATACGGTGTATTGACTACCTGTACAGTATATGTGTTTATTTTTTTGCATTGTAACCATTGTAAAACCGAGATAGGAATTGAACGTTTTATCTTCTAACTTTTATGCAGGATCTTGTTGTAAAGAAATCATCGAATTGGTGAAGGTATACTCTGAAAAAGACGTGTGTTGAACTCATACGGGCATTCTGACGCCTCTTCAACACACATTTGCCCAAGAACTTAAATTGGAGAATCATTCTGAGCAAAATATCAGGGGAGTTCCTCGTTCTAATTCTATTTCTCATTTTCTTTAAATGTTTTATCTATACAACAAGGACGTTGTATAACTTAAGTGGGGGAATGGAGAATTAGAACGCCTACTTGTCCTTCTTTTTACAAATAATATGCAATATGCTTAAATTATGCCAAATATAAAAAAAATTAGCATAACTTTTTAAAAAATTACTAGTACATACATGCGCACCTATAACCCTTAATGGGGACAATTGTTAAATTAAGCTATTCCGTTTCCAAACGTTTACTAAAAATTCCACAAAAATTATGAGTGTGCCGGTGATGTAGTGGACTTTAGAACTTGGCTTGGTATATCACTCGAGACCACAATGACGAGTAGCATGGACTTAGATGGAGTAACATGTTTAACTGTAAATTATAGATAACACCAAAAAGCAATATGTTGTAACTTAACTTACTACACGGAGTTAGTTTAACCTCCGTAGTAACCCGTTGTTTACTCCTAATATAAGAGTAAGATCTCGTAAAAAAACCTAGTTGACCCATTCGCGTTTTTTCACACCAAAATATTTATTTTGTTACACCTTTACACCTTAGCTTACCCTGTAGATTAAGCCTATTAATCAAAGTTGCTAGTTGCTTTTGTGTAAAGTTTTGTAGTTCCTGTGTCAAAGTGAAATTTTCTATCTCCGGTAAGGTCGGTAATTGCATAATGCAATGGGAAATGTAAAGTATTACTCGTGTATTTTGCTACTGTTCGCAATATAAGTTCTATATTCGAAGATGAAGTGTTTAAAGAAAATTATCCGATGAATAGATGAGGGTGAAAAACGGTAAAATTAACTCCTGTGATTTCGTATGTTATTCTCAAAATAGAAAGAATAGAAAATCGCATCAAAAAGAAAGGGAAAAGATTGATAGTCTGTTCGTTGATCTTAAACCGAGACATTACTTAAAAGGATCAAGTATTCATTAATATGTGGTAAAAATCAATGACGTATAGTTTTGTATAAAAGTGGTCGATATCACAACTCATTTTGTAAAACTATGTATAGTTGGGATGATTCGGAAGTTTATCGTTATGGGAATGCCAACTTAGGTTGTCTTTGTCATTTCTATTGATCGCGACGTTGTATATATACTTTCTGAGTCTTTTAATATGGAAACATTTGGAAAGTCACTACACTATATACCTTATTTGTCAATGCTTAACTAGTTGTTTGTAAATTTTATTTAACCCAATTACTTCCCTTTCCTAGCAATTAACCTTAGGTTTTATTTGAACAAGGATGTGATCGAGTCATGCATGTCTATTCCGTTGTTACGGTCATGTATGTATGATTCAGCTGCCTTGCTGGTGTGGTATTTTTGGTGAAAGACTATTAGAATGATCAACCCATTAAGCCTATTAACCCAAGTTACTTTTTGACTTGTTACTCCTTAGCTCTAGTGGTGGAGATGTGTATCCTTGCCAAGCATATGATAGAAAACTAATTACACCAAGAAATGAGCGACCCATTAAATGTTTTACACCTAATTAGTTTACAGTGATCTGATTTTTCATTTCTAATTTCGTGAAGTGCTTGGCTTTGTACAGATGATTAAACGAAAGAAATGCTTAACGAAAAAAATCCTTAACCTCGGTTAGGATACATTTTCAATAAATCTCTAGAGTCTACTTGAGGACAAGTAGGATTCAAGTGGGGGGATATTTGATGACATCAAATAACATTAAATTTATACCATCATTTATCCTAAATAAATTACCTACTTTTATATAATTATTGCAAGAATTGATACTTAATTGCTTATATTTGTTATTTGTAGTAATTACGGAGTGTTTTGTGAAGACGCGCTAAAAGGCACACCATTTGAGCTTAAACTAAATATGTGAAGATACTTATTTCTGACAACAATACGCATATCCACAAAGAAATACGCGTATCAGCGCCTGGACTTCACAAGAAACGCTATGTTCAATTCAATACGGCGTATCCTACTAACTACATACGCCGTATATAGCTGGTCAAACAATCAAAGATCCTGCATTACATGTAATTGAGGAAAGATATAACTGATTGATTATGAACGTAGCGCGCACTTCAAGGAATATACCCCAATACGCCGTATTGACCTTACTTAATACGGCGTATCCACTTAATTTCAGAGACTATAAATTGAAGACTCAAAAATGAGTTTTCAGTGTGCAAAATCATATTCTTTATACCATAAACATAAAATTCGATTTTCTAAAGTGAAGAAAAGCAGCCAAGGTCAAGCATCGATTACGATTCCATAGAAGACACCGTGTAATTCCTATACTCTTGTAATCATTTAATTTTTGGTATCGTTTGGTAAAATGTTTGGTTTGTTTTAATCACGATTGCTTAATTTATTGTTGATTGTTTAATTATGTTTATCACCACATACTTGTCTATGTGCTTGAATATGCGACCTATCATTCAACTGGGTCTAGTGATACTAACCAAGTAATCTAGATACTGGGATAGCTCTCTATATCGTGTTTTATATATCTGGACCAATTGGATCACAAACAATGTTCTATCTCTGCTTTTAGATTAGTGAGCTTAGTTGGCCTGGTAGGTGACCCTTGGATCAACAAGTACGTTCTTAATCATTAGTAAAGACTTGAACAGTGAACTACCAGTATATAAAATACCGTCAAGCAGTAAGTGGGTAAAGTCTCAATGGGCTAGGGTTTAACAAGATCACCATTGCTTTAATCCCTGTAAAACCCTGATCTAGCCATCTAGGATACAATAACAACGATTGTAACAAACACGCAGCGGAATAATTAAGAACACAATCATTGTTATGAACAAGGTTTTCTTATTCATAAGACTACTAATAAACTAATAAGCACATAGATGATTCATGACTCATCTATGGCTAACTACAACTATTACACGACACACGCTCTATGCGTTTCTAGACTCTCATTGGAGAAGTCTACTATGAATGGATGCCTGTAACCTAGACGCCTACCCTCTTTATATAATAGAGGGAGGTTACAAGAAACCCTAGCTTACTAACAAAGCTAACTAACTATTACATAATAGGTCCTTATTGTTTCAAAAGAAAACATAATACAATTAGGAAACTAATTAATTAACATTAATCATCACATTAATGTTTGACTAATCTATATCTTCAACATTAATGTTGATTTCAATCAACATTAATCTTGATCTTGTTTCCTTCTTTAGCATATCTTGTTTCCTTTTGTTTCTTCTTTCTTCATTTCTGTTTATGGGTTTTGTAATCATCAAATCTGTAATTCCTAACAATCTTCCCCTATTTGATATTACAAAACAATCTGCATGAAGAAACAATGCTAAAACATGTCATCACAATAATAAGCTGCACATCATAATTATTCTTCCCCTTTTTGTAATCATCTAATAGGGGTCTTGTGCAACTCGTAAACGCTTCCCCTCAAGTGATGCATGTAGATGGTTAAGTATATCAACAATAAGCTTCCCCTTAAAAGTATACTCACCATCTCTTGAATCTTGAACTCAGTAGCATAGATCAAATCTTCCTTCAGTGCGAAAAAGACATGCTTATTACAATATCATGTAATAAAATGTCTTTGGATAATTCTTGTAGTCAATATATGCATGGCGATCACATGCAATGGCCGATAGTCTCAGTGAGCTCAGACGGATCAACCAGAAACCACTCAATGCTTATGATTATTCTTTTTCCTCAATAATCATATCATGAACTGTATGGTATCATATGCCCCCCAAAATATTTGTAAAGAGCATGTAACTTTTCCAATCAAGAATTATAGCATAAACTGAACCTCCAAAATGAACCATACACATCCTCATTGTTCAAGACCCAAGGGCGTCTATGGACCTATAATACTGGCAGAAGAAACCATAAGCAGACCAGCAGGAACCACAAAGCCTACCAACAGGAACTACCAACAAGAACCATGAACTACCAGCAGGAACCATAAGCTTACCAGTAGGAATTAAGAAAAGCTTAGCAGTAGGAACATCCAAACCTCTATAATCGTTCAAAGACATTATAAACCCAAAAGATGTATAAGGGTTTCAAAAATGACCACACTTGTGTTGCCTGCCATAAAGGCAAACAACACAGGGCCTCTTGCAAGGCCAAGTTAGAAAGATTGATTACTATGCCTTTACACACCTTGTATATGGATCTTTTTGGTCCTACTTCTGTGAAAAGTATTAATCATGCAAGTTATTGCCTTGTTATCACTGATGATTGTATCAGATTTAGTTGGGTATTCTTTTTGGCTTCTAAGGATGAAACTAGTGGCATACTTCAGACCTTTATTAGGCAGATGATTTAAAATCGGATGAGGACAATGATGATAAAAAAAGTCGATATCAAACAGTCTTTGGGGGGTAATGTAATAAATACTGATGATGGTGCCTATGCACATGGGTCAAATAAGATTTTGGAAATAAGTCATGATACATCTAGTAAATTTTTTAAAACTAAAACTTTTATCAAAGAATTAAATGTTAATATCGTGGCTTGGAATTATCTTAACAATGAGATGTCATTAATTCTTATTATTAAGAATTTATATGTGTCATTTGGCATCCCGTTCGACCCCAAGTTGTTTTATAAGGATGGGATTAAATTGGGGCAAGTCTAACTTAAAGACTTTTCTGTAAAGAAAAGTGCTTACCGGGAGACAATCCGGCTGTTTTAAATGTTTGTAATTTTAATTGTTTGCTGAGTCTGTCTTCCCCAGGACATTCAATACGGCGTAGCGAACCTCTATGGATACGCCGTATCGACCTGTCTGGACGTTATCAATCTTTAATTTCTGCATTTAAATTCCTGCAATTTTAAAACATTTGTTTTTACAGGATGCAATACGACGTATCCTTGGGTTTGGGATACGGCGTATTAAATACATGTACAGTATGTGTGTTTATTTTTCTGCATTGTAACCATTGTAAAACTGAGATAGGAATTGCACATTTTGTCTTTTAAACTTTTATGCAGGACCTTGCTGTAAAGAAATCGACTAATTGGTGATGGTATACTCTGAAAAAGACGTGTGTTGAACTCATATGAGAATTCTAACGCCTCTTCAACACACTTTTTCTCAAGAACTAAAATTGGAGAATCATCCCGAGCAAAATATCAGGGGAGTTCCTTGTTCTAATTCTATTTCCCATTTTCTTTAATAAGCTTTGAAAAAACACAAACCACTTGTACAAATAAGCTAAAAACATTAGAGAGAAGAAAGTTTCAAGCTTTTGCATAAAATAAACACCAACCAACAAAAGCCGTAGCTTTTGGCTTATGAATAAGCCTCGAAAAAAGCTTATAATAAGCCTTACCCACCCCCCACCCAGAATCTTTAATGGGTAACAACTGGCATCCTGAGGGCCTAGGGCGTTTTGGTGTTTATGTTTGCGTTTTAGGGTGTTGTCATCGAAGCTTATTATGCTGTTTCGAGGCTATTACTAAGCAAAATTCCGGGCTTAATTTTGTTATTAATTCTAAAAGCCCCCTCATTCCCCTAACAAAAACCAAAAAAATTTAAAACAACCGCCACAACCCAACACCCCCCCAACCCCCCTCAAAACCACCCACCCCACCCCCACCCCCCCACCACCCCCCCCACCACCCCCCACCCCCACCCCCCCCAACATCTTTCTCGAACAAAAACACCCTTAAAACGCAAACCATCAACCCAAAACGCTCTTAGGCTCTGATGCCAGTTGTTACCCATAAAGATTCTAGCCTAAAACGTACGATCCGGAGGTCGGGGAGGATAAAAGAAATAGAGTGATATCATATTATAAGAGAGAAAAGTATTGAGGAAAGATGTGTGTGTTTTCTAGAGAGAGAAACACACACACTTTATGAAATACAAAATGATTATCCTCACCCTCTTATGGAAGTATAAGAGGGTATATATAGGTGTGTGACACCATAACTATCCTAACTTGACATTATTAGTCCCTACGTGTCAAGCCTTACATTTATATTTTTAGAAGTCTTAAAAAATTAAGTAAAAAATATTACTTTATTAGGAAAGTAACAAACCATATTAGTCAATGTTGTTCACCATATACGTTTTCTAATACAGTCAACTTGTAACTGCTAACATTGATATTGTCATCAATTCAGTCAAATTGCAACCGCTGCATTCATGTGGTCCATTTGTAACAGTCCATTAAACATCATTTAAGTGTAAACCACAAAGTCAAATACTCATTGAGTATAAAAACCTAAGACACTAACAAAATTCATTACACCAATTTTCATGCTCTATCTATTTTTATATTCTTTAAAACAACAAAACAACTTTCTATTCTCTTTCTGTCAAACCACCAAATTCCGTCCGTCTTTACATATCAGATTTTGCCGCCACTACCGTTTAGTTTTGCCGCCACCTTTGCCAACATCATGTGCCGTCAGCCGCTACCGTCGTCATTGTCTCCACCGTCTGCCAAACTAATGATCATGGCTTTGATAGACTAGGTGGTTTCAGTGCGCTTAGGGGATGACTTTTAATGCGTTTTTTGTGATGATTTTGAGCCGATTTTGGCATATCCCTGGATGAATAATTCCCATGTCAATGTACTCTTTGTTAGATGATTCATGAATATTTTGAGAGTTGATCTCTTTTTGATGGTGATGCCTATGAATGTCTATGTCGTAAAGGGACTACGACCCAGTTTGCTTATTGTGTCTTTCAGAATCATACCTTTGTTTACTTTTGCCCGCTTCCATTGCTAATGTTGCTTACTCACGGTGGTATAAATGCATTAGTCAATGTTACTCCATAACATTTTAAAATTTACATCAATTTAATGTTATGTTTTTTAACTAGCATGTGTTATTAATAGCTCATTAAAAGACTTTCGTAATTCTTGGTGCAAAAAGAACTGTATGAGCATGAATCGCCGACAATTAATCTCTTTACATCCTCCATTGGAATTCATGTGGTTACAAGACCATCAAATCATGGTCTTGATGTTATGTTGAAGGTCAAGGTGGTTACAAACATTTAATGTTGAAACCGCTTATTTAATAGTATGTATCTCTACTGCTTTATATAAAAAAAGGTTGATTTGTAATTCTCTATATACATGATTGACATTGATAATCCATTTCAAAATTTTGATCTAAAATTTATAACTTCAATGGGTTCTAACATTATGCCTTACATCATTCGATAAGTCAAATCTTCATCAATCGTTAAGGTAAAAATATATGTTTTGTAAACAATTAGGTTCTTAATTATTTTAGTCGATTATTATATTGTTAACGAGTTATCTTTTTAATGTCTATTACATTTTATTTGTATTGACGTTTATCTTTAATTCATGTCTTTATACTTCCTTATGTTACTCTCTTTAATTTGAACTTATGTTATTTGGATGTGAAATAGTTGCATCGGTATGGTTAATAGTTATTTTAATTAAAACTTGTCATTATTTTATAAAGTTATGTTAGAAAAAACATATAAATGAATAATGTTTGCTCGCCACTATATTAGTTAACCCGGGGTACCGCCGCGCAATGCAGCAGGGTACCTGGCTAGTCTAATATAATTCCGTATAAGTCTTCATATTTTAAGGCTAACAAGTATGTGAAAAACTAGAAGGGGGGGTTGAATAGTTTTCTACCACTTTTTCAAATTTGTTTTGATCTTATGTGAAGTTTGTACGATATTAACGTTTGAGAATAGAAATAAGACAAGTAAAAGTAAAGTTAGAAAGAGATAACCGAGACACAAGTATTTATAGTGGTTCGGCTACAAAGACACCTTCCTTGCCCTACTCCACTCCCCGAGTCGCCTACTCAAGAGTTTGTAAACACTAGTCACCAATCTCCTTTAATCGGCGGAGAAGCCTCACAACGTTTCTTACACCTTTTAATGATACAAAGTTAGATATCAGATTCTTCACTCGGTATAATCAACCCAACAACACTACTCTAGTTTTACAATGATGAAGAATACAACTACAACTACTAAATGATATATAAGATTCAGCGAGGTGAACTTGAAGATGCTATTGATATGCGAGACAAGATTCTTGGAACTTGATCGTCTCGAAGGGATGTTTGGCAATTTCTTGTATGAAGAGAATTACCTACAACATGCTAAATAAAACTATGGAAGAATAGAGAGAATGATCAGTAGATTATAGAGTTTTTAGTTAGAAAGGTGTGTATAAACAAGAGAAATGGCTTGGTATTTATAGCCATAAAATTTACTGTAGGCTGGTTCCGCGGTTCTGTTGAGAAAATCATAACCGGACTTTTGTTTATCGAAGGGAACCGGCGCACAGTAACACAATCCGAATTTTGATTTGTAAAATCTTGAGAGTTCATGTGTAATCTTGTAAGATTACCTTAAGATATGCTGCAAATGATGATGCTATTTATGATGCAAATATTATTTCACTTGTTTTGTATGAAATTTAAAGTGATACTTAAAAATGGAAAATAAACATTTAAGACGTTTTTACTTTCATAGAGATTTTACTAAATGTTATCAACAAAACATGAGAAGATCGTACAATAAAATAAACATTTTTTATGGGTTTATTTGTATTAACAATCTCCCCCTTTTTGTTGATGACAAAACTAAAATCTTTATGGAAGTAAATTAGTTTAAAATGGATTTGTTTTGAGTGTTTGGGTTCATTTTACTTCCCTTCTCCCATTTTACTTCCCTTCTCCCTTTTTGTCAAAACAAAAAGGTGCTAAGACCAAGAAAAGGTTTCCAAAAACAATTTTATAAGTGAACATATGGAAAGGTTTTATGCCCCCCCTTGTTTTAGGATCCTCAATGTTGAGAATGAGCTGCAAACAAAAAGTTAGATACAAAGAGATATGCTCCCCCTTGCTATAAGAGTACCTATAAAAGAAAGGTTAGAAGCCAAGAAACAAAAATCGCTTCTGTAGAACCGTCTTTGCCAGTTCTGTTCTATGAATAGAACCGGCTTCGTATCCCAAGGGAACCGGCTGACGTGAAAAGTCAAAAACCCTGTACCTTATTTCGAAATAATATAACAAAATGCAATTTTTAGAGAACACAATAATAGAAATATCATAACTTGATTGATTACAACATTTATTGATCATAATATTAAGAAGACAAGAGATTCTTAATGAAATATGATTTTATTTTAGTTCTAATCTCCTAGTCTAGAAATGGTGCGAGAGAACATTAAGACGATCTAGAATATGATTGAGAATTAACCGCATCTCATCCCGGAGATTGTCAACAATAACTAGTGTTCTTTGGCAATGGTCACAAAACATTTCACGAGTTAGCAAGGAAAAATGATTGTTTGGTCCTAATGGCGGAAGAGGTGGGAAGGTGGAAGTTGGGTTTGATAATTTTGGAGGAGGAGGAGAGGAAGTTGGAAATTGTAGTGGCAATGGTGGGAGAGGAAGTTACATATTCAGAAGAGGTGTGGGTTCATTAGCCATATGCTCAATGGAGTCGAAGGATGATCTAGGAGGTGGAGGGTTGGTTATTGTTGGTGGAAGGTCTTCTAGCGTGTCGAAGAGAGCTTGGGGAGAGGTGGGAGTAGTGGAAAATAAGAGTTCGATGGGATCGATGTTGATGGCCAAAGGTGAGGAGTGTTTGGATGGTTGGGTTGGAGCCGGTGAAGGAGCAGTCAAAGGTGGTGGTGTTGACTTTGGAGTAACTAAGAGTTTGCTAGGTGAGACCCCCAAGGAGAATACGGGAGAGATTGGCGGTGACGAATTTAGAGTTGATGAAGGGGCCGTTTGATAGTCGGTGGGTGGTGATAGGGGATTATAAGGAGGATATATCGGACGTGGGTTGGAGAAGCAACAAGGGCGGACACTC
Source organism: Tanacetum coccineum (assembly GCA_026074375.1). Classification (NCBI taxonomy): domain Eukaryota; kingdom Viridiplantae; phylum Streptophyta; class Magnoliopsida; order Asterales; family Asteraceae; genus Tanacetum; species Tanacetum coccineum. The sequence goes on from BQNB010086799.1 coordinate 26,245, forward strand.
ATCCTAGCGGTGCGCTTAAAGTTAAGTTTCTTATCTTTAGGCATATTCTTTGATCTTTGGACAAGATAACTAGTGTTTGGATTAACCATTTTATTAAAAAAATTGTTAGAGTTTAATGCATTGCTTGATATTTTAGAGAAGATCTAATCATTGGATTTGCCTAAGGTCAACTTCTAAACACCTAGGAATGATAGGTTGGGTTTGGAGGGAATTTGTTGAGATAGAAGTTTGAACTCGTATTTAAACCAACTGCTGTACAATGTTGCCTGTTCTGTTTGCAGAACAGAACCGGCTTTGGAAAGCCAATGGAACCGGCAACTGTAGCAGCAAAAAAAAATTCTAGTGTGGGCCTATATGAACTAATGTTGGAGGTGTGGTTATCTCGACCCTAAAGAAAAAGAATACTTATATATATACGTATACATGTGATAACCCAAAGTCTCCTTGATTTGATGTGGCTACAATTGAACGTGTTTGAAACAACATATTGATCATGTGTTCCATTATAGACGTTCAAGAGACATATGTGATGCGAAAAACGTTTTTTTTGTATTAATCAATGCAGAAATTTTATTTTATAATGTCCTATTTGTGAGAATTGATTTTTGGAAAAGAAATTCATTCGGGTTTTATTCAAATGTGATTACATATAGTATATCCATAATGCATATGTAAACTTCCCGAATGGTTTTTTTGAGTAAAAAGATTCCTAAACTCAGAGAGATAGAGAAGGAGAGAAAGAGTATACCTTTTAGGTGTTAGGTTCCATGAGACCATGTCCTAGTCTAAGTAGATTGAAGGGTTCTATTTTGAGTGGTTTGGTTAGAATATCGGCAATGTTGTCTTCGGAGGAGACTTTCTCAATTGAGATGTTCCCCTTTTGAACATTGTCACAAAGAAAATGGTGACGGATTTATATATGTTTTGTGCGAGAATGAAGAACGGGGTTTTTGCTAAGATCAATGGCACCTTTATTGTCACAAAAAACGGGTATATTGTCTAGGTTTATATCATAGTCTATAAGAGCTTGTTTCATCCATAAGGCTTGTTGGCAAGCTTTTTTGCCTGAAACATATTTGGCTTCAGTGGTAGAGATGGCTAAAGCATTTTGTTTCTTAGAAAACCACGATGTGAGACAACATCCCATGAATGTACAAACACCGCTTGTGCTTTTGCGATCGACATAGTCTCCCGCATAGACAATGGTTTCTACTCCCGTTCCTTTGGGATATCATAATCCTATGTGAGAGGTTCCTTTAATATATCTAAATATTTTGTTTACTGCTTCAAGGTGGGAAGTTTTTGGAGCTTCTTAGAAATGGGCGCATAGACAAACACTAAACATGATGTCCGGTCGACTATCCATTAGGTAGATAAGGCTACCAATCATGCCACGATATTTAGTGTCGTCAATGGGTTCACCGTCTTCATCTCGAGTGAGTTTGGTTTCGGAGTGACATAGGAGTCTTGATAGGTTTAGAGTCTTCGAGGCCGAATTTTTTGAGCATTTCTTTAATGTATTTTGATTGGTTGAAAAAGATTCCATCTTCTAATTGTTTGATTTGAAGACCAAGGAAAAATTCAATTCACCCATCATGCTCATTTCAAACTCGTCATGCATGATTTTTGAAAAATCATTACATAGGTCTTGACAAGTTGATCCGAAGATGATGTCGTCCACGTATAGTGTTATCTACCAAGCCCATGGTGTATGAGTGGTCAAGAAGAAAGGCATTGAGTCTATCATACCAAGCTTTGGGTGCTTATTTAAGACCGTAAAGAGCCTTTTTGAGTTTAAAGACATAATTAGGTTTATTAAAATCGACAAAGCAGGGAGGTTGAACA
>BQNB010086800.1:0-18151 GCA_026074375.1 Tanacetum coccineum
TGAGTGGTTCTTGGGTTTAGTTGGGCGAGAAAAAATGGCTTTGGATAAGTTGGCAGCTTTGGCCCCTCAAGTTATACTTCCCCTAATTTCCAATTTTAGTCCTTGTCTTGTTATTCTTGTAATACAACTTGAGGTTTGGCAATTTTAGTCCCTCAAGTTGTATTTTCTTCACTTAGTTGACTTTTGACTTTGTCTGGGTTGACTTTCTGACTTTGACTGACTTTGGCTTCGATTTGACTTTGTCTTTTCCATCCCGTGCTTGGTTTTGTCATTTTTGGCTTTGTTTTTCGTCCTTTTCTTGAATATCCGTCCCTGCACAATTCAAATGCAAAACATACAAATACAATGTATTTTTGGTACGTTTTTTAGTCTTTTAAGTCCATTTTTAATGGAAAATGGTATGTGTAATTAGGCATATACCATACTTCGAGTTCATGGTGAACGTACTCAAGGAGTCGTGAAAACCTTAATGAACACTAAGGTAGGTGAATCGAAATTGAGTGGTATTTCCGTCGTACGAGACTTTATTGACGTGTTTCCGGAAGACTTATCAATGACCACCGCAATAACAAGTTGAGTTTCGCGTAGACTTAGTTCCTGGAGCAACGCCAGTCGAGAAGTCTCCATATTGTCTACACTTTTGGAAATGCAAGAATTGTCTGAACAACTTCAAGAGTTGCAAGACGAAGGTTTCATACGACCTAGTCATTTTCCGTGAGGAGCACCAGTGTTGTTTGTTAAGAAGAGGAGCATGGAGTTCATTTGAAGTTAGAGTTGGAATTACTGAGGAAGGAGAAGTTGTATGCTAAGGTTACTAGTGTGAGGCAGTGAAGAATTGGGAAGTACCTACGACACCATCCGAGATATGATTATTCTTAGGATTGGCAGGTTACTTACCTATGTTTCATCGCAAACTTTTCTAAGATTGTTAAACCCCTTACTTCCCTAACTTAGAGGAATCAGAAGTATGAGTAGGGCGCGTAACGAGAAGAAGCTTTCTAGACTTTGAGGAATGATTTGTGTGACGCTTCGATTAATCGAATGTAGTGGTTGAGGCGTTGAGAAGAAATGGAGTATGAAACTAATACGAGTAAGAGCAATGTCCATGATTATCCAGTCAAGTGTTAAGGACAAGATATTGGCTACTTCAAGTGAGACGTCCAAGGTAGAGAACACGCCAGCAGAAATGCTGCGTGACCTGGACCAACAAATGGAAAAGAGGGCAGATGATGGTTAGTACTTTATGGATTAAATTGTATAGTGAGTATGAGTATGAAATTCGCTACCATCCAGGTAAGGCAAATGTGGTGACTGATGCGTTAAGTAGGAAGGAACGAGTGAAACCTAGACGTGTTCGAGCGATGGCTATGACCATTCAGTATGGAGTAAGAGGAATGATACTGACAGCCCAAAGTGAGGCGTTCAAGCAAGAGAACGTACTCGCAGAAAGGCTTCATGGGTTAGATTGACATATGGAAAAGAAGGAGGACGAGAGTTTGTACTTTATGGATCGTATATGAGTTCTGTTAGTAGGGAATGATGAGAACGGTAGTAATGGATGAGGCTCATGCATCAAGGTACTTGGTACATCCGGGAGCGGATAAGACGTACTATAACCTTGGAGACATGTATTGGTAGCCACGTGTAGAAAAGGATATAGTTACCTATGTTAGCAATTGTTGGATTTGTTTAAGAGGTGAAAGCTGTGATGTCAAAGACTTTTGGCTTGCTGCAACAGCCTAAGATACTTGAGTGAAAATGAGATAGAATCACCTTGGATTTTATCAGTAAATTTCAAAGTCCAAATTATGAGTATGATGTGATTTGGGGTGATGGGTCGATAGAATTGACCAAAAGCCTCATTTAACTAGCTATACAAGAAATTTTAAAGATGTGAAGTATGGCAAGGATTTTATATTGATAGATAATAGCAAGGAATGGAATTCTGGTGATGATCACTCAGATTTAGATTGGATGATTACCTCATGGTTTTTGGAGACGCTCAGAAAGTGTTAGGACGCATTGTATTTGAGTACTCTCTACTTGCCTAGCATCCCTCGAAGCGGATGGACAAAGTGAACGTAAGATTTCGGACATCGAGGATATAAGAGGGCATGTGTTTATCAATTAGGTGGTAGTTACAATTGACATTTCCGTGTGCTCCGTTTGAAGCTTTGTATGGTAGAATTGTAGAACGCATTGTTATATGGGCAAATTGGAGAAGAGTTTGTTTCGACCTGAACTGGTACTGGAAACAACAGATAAGGTAGTGTTATAAAGAAAAGGCCCAAAAGCGGCGATAGATCATCAAAAGAGCAATGTTGATTATGCAATAAGCCGTTAGGTTGAGGTGGTAGATCGTGTATTTTAAAGGTGACGCCTTTGAAGGTAGTTTCATTTTGGAAAGAAAGAGTTAAGATAGCAACAAGAATGTAGATCCATTTGGGATCCTGTAAGGATTGGCCTTTAGCGTATAGGTTAGATAGCGTGCATGACACCTTTCATGTGTCAAATTTGAAGAAGTGTTTGGCGGATGCTAATTTGCATGTGCCGTTGAATGAAATCAAAATCGACAAGACTTTACAATTTGTTGAGGAACCCGTAAAGATTATGGACCGTGAGATTAGGAATTTGAAGTGTAGTAAGATATCACTTGTGAAAGTTCGTTGGAATTCAAAGCGTGGTCCCGAGTTTACTTGGGAGCGCGAAGACCATATAAAGTTTAAGTATCCTCGGTTATTTGTAGATCGTGCTGTTGAATCGGCTAGTTAAATCTCGGGACGAATTTCCATAAGGAGGGAAATTTGACAACTGTGATTTGACAGGTTAGTTTTATACCTTAAGAAATGGTTAAGAGTTTTCAATTTAAATTGTTTAAGTGATCGGTGCTATGTGATTTTATGTGTGCTAAGTGAGTTAAGTATGTGATGATATCATTTTGAGGTGTATGGGCATCTCATTTTGAGTATGTTTGTGTTGGATTACGAGTATTCCATTTGTTCACATTTAGTGATAATGGAAAGGATTGGCGTATTGCATGTAATGCTACGTCAATAGTTGGATGATTAAGTGTTAAGCGTTTATGGGAAATGTGCATTGATATGTGTTTAATTACACATACCATTTTCCATATTAAGCGGACTTAAAATGACTAAAAACATGCCAAAAAATACATTGTATTTTATGTTGATGCTTTGTATTGTGCAAGGGAAATGGATATTCAAGAAAAGGAACACAAAGAAATCAAAAGCAAGCAAATCCAAGCACGGGAAATAAAAAGGACAAGTCAAAAGTCAAGCCAGTGAAAGAATATACATCTTGGAGGGGCTAAAACTGAGCCAAAACCTTAAGTTGTATTGGCAAAAGAGTAAAGACAATGGCCAAAAACTCCAACCGGAGCAGAGATTACAATTAAGTTAAAGACTTCAGGGGACCAAACTGTCTACTCCCCCAAAAAGTCTGTCTTTCCCCGCCAACAAAAACCCCAGGTACAACTTGGTGTTTCGTCCATACCTTCCCCCCTGCAAAACCACTTCTCTCCCTAGCCAAAATCATTTCACCTACCCTACTACCTCCCCCCAGTTGTATAAAAGCCATGTTGGCAATCCTTCTCTTTTTCCAAGTACTTCAATGGCCAGATTTGACTCCCAAAGGACTCAAAAGAATCTAAGGCTGGGATTTTGCTTAGATTCCACCTCACACAACAAACACACTTGTTTTACTCTCCAAAGAAGCCACAAGCTGCAAGTCCAAGACTGCGGCTATAAATAGAGCTTTTTGTAAGCATCTGAGAATCTTAGAAGTTTTATCTAGTTTTTAGTTTTTAATCTTAAAAATAATTTAGCTTATTTTCAGTTTGTTTCAAGTCATTTACAGCTTTTACTTTCATCTTTGTAACACTTTCAAGATTAATGCAAGTTTGAAGTTTTTATTCAATTTACAATAAACAGGTTAATTTCTAAGCATATGCTTTGTGTTAAAAAGGTCCTCACCACAGCTTATTCATAAGCTTTTTTCATTAAGTAAAACTAAAAGTTAAGTATTACAGAAAATCATAAAAATCTCTCTCAATACACACAGCTCATTTATTGGATGATAACCCATTCTGGATGGCTTATGGACTCCTCACTAGCTTGTTCTATGCAAGCTAGAGCTTGTAGATTCATGTTATACCTATTTTTTGAGAGGAGTGTAGTAAGATCTCTCTTTTTCTTACTACTATCGATCTGAACTCGCTAGTTTATTTAATACAACGTTGGTTTTAAGTTAATACTGCTAGACTAATTCATGCTTATTTAAGTGCTTATTATTGATTGAAATTTGCTTATAAGTGTTTTAATTTGTTATTTGATAATCTGTTTTTAATTAGTTTGAAATAAAAATGATTTTTGGAAAAGTTAAAGGTTGTTTTGAACAAGCAGTACTAACTCTAAGTTAGTACTGCTAGTTCATTTTAGGAACAGTACTAACTCTAAGTTAGTACTGGTAGTTTACTTTTTGGAACAGCACTAACTTAACACTACCAGTACTAACTCCAAGTTAGTACTGTTAGTCTTAACTGTTAGTACTGGTTGTTCAACTTAGCTTATCAGCTTATAATTTCTGCTTATTTAAGATTTCCTTAGCCTTTTAGAGTAGATTAAACCATTTTCCTTTACTGTCTTTAGGGTAAGCTATTTAAGCTTACTTTCTTTTTCAAATCATTTTCAATAGTAGAATCAGATTTGTAGCTTTTTTAGCTATTGTCATTGTGGTTCTTTTTAGTTTGTTTTCTATTTCTAATTACTAAGTGCTTATTAAGGTTAGGTGAACTTTCTGTCTTAGCTGTTTTGCTTATTTATTATTTCTTTAAGTCTTGTTAGCCTAGCAGTACTAACCTTAAGCTAACAGTACTAACTTTAGCCTAGCAGTACTAACTCTAAGTTAGTACTGGTAGTTAAAACTGTTAGTACTGTTGTTAGTACTGTTGTGTTTCTCTTGTTTAATTAGCTAATTTCTTTTATGTAATTGCTTATTTAGAGTAGTTAGCTTATTTACTGTCTTAAGTTTAAAAATTAATTTTTTTTTTTTTATTTTGTATTTTTGAAAATTTTTTATATAAATATTTTGTATAAATAATTTATATAAAATATTATAAATTATAATTTATATTAATAATTATTGTAATTTTAATTTTAATTTGAGCTTATTTGTGTCTTAGCTTAAAAAGTTTTAAGTGTTCTTGCCATTTCTAGCTTTTATGCTTGGTCTAGCTTATTCTCTTGCTTATTTATATGTGCATTTTGCTCAATTTTTATCATTTTTAGTGCCCAATCCATTCCCTGTGACATTCAACAACAAATCATCAATCGTCTTGCATTTTCCCATCCTATCCTCGTTGGGACATAACACCCGTGAACACCTAACTGCTTCCGGTTTCATTGAACTCGCGTGTTTCTCCCTTGGTGTATTTATATCATTTAATAGATAGGTTTTCAGGTTGAGTGTCCAGCGAGTCAAATTTGGCGCCGCTGCGGGGAGGCTGGGAAACCAATTCGTTTACGTTTGGAAATTTTATTTACATATGTAATATTTGTTTCTTCTATAAAAACATAAAAAAAGTTACAAAAATATTTTTCTTTTCTATCTAGTATAATTATCATATAAAAAACAAAAAAAAAAAAAAAAAAAAAAATAAAAAAACATTTGGTCCGTAAAAAGAAATCAAAATTCACAAATTGGTAAAAAAAATACAAAATATAATATTCCTCAATTGAGGTATTATCAAAATAACTTCCGGTGAACTATTGGTTAACACCAACTCGAATCAAAGATTTAAAACTTACCAATGTGTCCTCTTACGATATAACGGCTCAACACCTGCAACGTTAAAACCAAACTACAAAGTGGGTATAGGAGGGTTGTTCCTAGGAACTAACGACCGAAAGGTAGAAATAAGCTCGCGCTATTTCTTACTCCTAACCCTCACCTGTGCGTTTATATTTTTTGAAGCTACCGTAAGTAAAGTAGATTATTTGGATTCAAGTTGCTAGATTTAGGGATTCCTGTCCGTTTAAAATAATTGTGAAACAACTAAAAAAACCAAAAAAAAAAAAAAAAAAAAAAATTAGAGTAATTTTCTTTTATAATTCTATTTAATGCATTGCGCACTTCTTCTAAAGCTCGATCAGTCTAACGACAACAACAACACAACGAAGTTCCTCCGAATCTTGTAGAAACTCCCAAAGATACGATGCTGATAATCCGAAACTATGGCAGAATCGTCTAGGCTCCCACCGATGGAATACGAAGGAAGCAATGTTGTTTCCCTGTAATCGAAGCAGACAAAATTTGGGATCAAGCATGGTTACTAACTCTTGTCCAGACAACAGTTCTTCGTAAATGGACAAAGAGAGACCCACGATGCCCACATTCTTACATCATAACATCACTCTAACTTAAGATATCCTATGTCCCGAACCGACGATCAATTTAAGTTGATGCTTTTTCCTTTCTCTCTCGAGGGGGCGCTCGGATATGGTTGAAAAAGAACCCCCTCATCAATTCAGACATGGGAAATGATCTCGTTGCTAAATTCATAAATCAATTTTTTTCCCACCGTCTAAAACGACAAAATCTTCGAAACGAGATTACTAATTTCAACAAAGATTTGATGAGTCGTTTAGTGAGCATGGATCGATTCCCAAAGATCTTCGCCCAGCAGTTCCACATCATGGATTCTGAGCTTCACCAACTTGATACATTTTACAATGCCTTAAATGTTAATGATCAAGACTCTTTGAACTCCGCCGCAGGTGGTAACTTTTTGGACAAAAGGCCCGCTGATTGCTCAAGCATCATAGAGAGCAAGTCCAAAGTTCGTCACTCCCGAAGCAAAGCCATTATTGCTAAAGTGAGTACGAGCACTTCCACCTCCGGAGTATCTCCCGATGTTGCTGAATTGAAAGACATGGTTAGAGCTCTACTTCTCGATAAGCAGATATCTCCAGTTCCAGCTCCCGCTCCCGTAAAAGCGGTTGAGCAAAGTTGTGTTACCTGCGGTGGTGCCCACTCATATCGTAATTGTCCGGCTACCGATAGCAACAATTACCGAGATAACATCCAAGAATACGTCTCGCAAGCAGCCGCAGCAAATTTCAACCAAGGAAATTCCGGTTACCGTCCGCCACCGATGGCAAACCAAATCAGACCACCCGGTTTTCCTCCCATGCAACACAACAGCCAAGCCAACAATCAGAATCGTTGGAACCAAAACCAAAACCGTGGGAATGGCTATAACCAGGGTCAAATCCAACGACCCCAGGTTCAACAACAAGCCCCAATGTATCAACCCCCGGTTAATCAACACCCAGCTTACCAAGCTCCAGCTCATCAAGCTTCGGGTGTATCCAAAACTGATTTTGAGAGCTATGTCAAGGCTAATGATGCGGTTGCAATACTGCAAAACCAAATGTCCAACATAACCGACTTGCTCACCAAAATCGTAAATTCCAACCAAGCTTCTACTTCAAGTTCGGGTTCTCTTCCTAGCAATACCATTGCTAACCCGAAGGGTGAATTGAAAGCAATCACCACCAGAAGCGGTGTTTCATATGATGGACCTCAAATTCCACCTCCGGTGGTGGAAGTTGAAACCGAGGTGACAAAGGACACGGTGCTTCCTAACGGAAGTACCAAAGACGTCCAACCTCCGATAGTCCAAGTTGATGAACCAGTTGTCATGCCTAGAACCAAAACGACTTTACCATATCCATCTAGGGTAACCAAGGAGAAAGTCCGCGAAAAGGACGACCTTTTAGCTTTGAAATTTATGGAAATTTTTCGGAATCTCCACTTCGAGCTGAGCTTCGCGGATGCTCTCCTGCACATGCCTAAGTTTGCACCGATGTTCAGAAAGCTTTTAAACAACAAAGACAAGATCTTGGAATTAACCAAAACACCGGTTAATGAAAATTGCTCGGCAGTCATCCTAAAGACATTTCCTGAAAAATTAGGAGACCCGGGTAGATTTCTGATACCGTGTGATTTTCCAGAGTTAGATGAATGCTTAGCCCTGGCCGATCTCGGTGCGAGCATCAATCTAATGCCACTCTCCGTTTTTGAAAAGCTTAATCTCCAAGGACTGACCAAAACTAAGATGATACTCGAGTTAGCCGACCGATCAACTTCCACTCCCACCGGCATAGCCGAAAATGTTTTTGTGAAAGTTGGAACCTTCTACTTTCCAGCCGATTTTGTGGTAGTTAACTATGATGCCGACCCTAGAGTCCCGTTGATTTTAGGAAGACCATTTTTAAGAACGGCAAGAGCCTTGATTGATGTACACGGTGAAGAGATGACCTTAAGACATGATGACAAATCCGTGACTTTCAAAGTAGGAGATACGAAAAATTTCTCCTACAATGCCATGGAATCAGTTAACAAGGTCGACTTTATTGATATAGCTTGTGAGGAATATTCCCAAGAAATTTTAGGTTTCTCGGAAGTATCAGCAAATGGAAATTCCACTCCTTACTTTGAACCAATTGTTGATACCACTTCTCCCACCCTCACTCCATTCGAGGGTAGTGATTTCATTCTTGAAGAAATCGAGGCTGAACTTTCTGATACTTCATATAAGTCAGGAATTGATGATGCCGAATGTGATCCCGAGAAGGACATTCTTCTTCTTGAAGCTATCCTAAATAGTGAGCCCTTATCACCACTTCCTAACCATGCAAATTATTTTCCTGAGGTTAGAAAAGAACTTAAGATTTGTGAAGCCAAAACCGATGAAAGAAAAAAAAACAACAATGATGAACCTCCCGAGTCGAGCTCAAGTCTTACCTCCCACCATCGAATATGCATATTTGGAGGGTTCAACAAGTTTACCAGTCATCATTGCTAAAGATTTGAGTGTCGGGGAGAAAGCCGCAGAATGAATGGTTGAACCTACCGCCCCGAGGCTTCTCATTCCGGTTCTTCCTATTATGACATTGTATGGCGAGCGACATTTTATTATCGCAAATTCCATTAGCACCATTTTATTTCTCCCTGTCCTTCCTATAGTTACTTGAAGATCTATTATTCCCAGAGGATGATACGTTTCTCCCGAAACACCTACCATTGGAACCCTGCATCTTCTGAGTCTTGACCTGATGCTGAAATCGAGGTTTCTAAAGCAAGGCTCGTACATAATTTTTGATGAACTTCCACCATCGACAAGGATCCTTCGGACTTGATTACCCTCAATTATTCCTTCTAATATGATGGGTTCGTCCGTCAACTAATTCCGGGGGATCGCAGGGAAGGTGAGCTCATTCGTTAGAGCGGACCTTTCTTCTTCAAAAGATCTCTTGCGATTTCCTCCTTCCCTTATCATGTTTATGACATTTACATTGTTTCTTCCTTGGCTTCTGTTCCTCTGATTGGTCCCGCGGATATCTTTCATCAGATGGGCCAACTTTCCCGAAGCCACAGCTTCCTTTATTTTCTTTTTTAACTAATAGTAGTCGTTGGTGTTGTGACCCCTGTCCCCGTGGTAGTCACAAAATTTGTTTAAGTTTTGTTTCTCAAGGGTCCCGATTAAAGGTGGCGGTTTTAGGAAACTCACACTTTCCATGGCCAGAATCTCTTTCAGAGTCTTGGTAAGTGGGGCAAAAGTATCCTTTCGGAGATAAGGAGCGTACCCTTTGTCCATGCCGCCTTTATTTCTAGCTTTTTCGGGACCTGGTATGTGCTTAAATACACATACCTTTCTCCATTAAAAACGGACTTAAATGACCAAAAACAGACAGAAACTGCCAAAGATATGTTTGTTTTACACTTGTATTGTGCAGGAAAAGGATATCACACCAAAAGACAGAAAACAAAGAAAAAAATGACAAAACCAGGCACGGAATGGAAAAGCTGTGAAGGACAAAGCCAAATCAAAGCCAAAGACCAGAAAAGTCAAAGTCAAAGTCAACTCAACAAATTAACAGTCAAAACCGGAGCCGTAATTGAAGAATACTATTGGATGCAATCTCAACCCATCTGATGGGCCGGGAAAGCCCAATAGTATATTATTGAAGACTGTGAAGACCAAATGGGCCCTCAATCAATGACAACAGCCCATTTGTGTGCAATTGACAGAGACTATGAAGACTTTGAAGACCCGATCCTAGCCCTTGAACAAACCAATCTCAGCCAGTGTGCAAACAAAACCCACCCAAACCTTATTGGGCCTTAAAAAGCCCAATAACACAAGCCTGACCCTTATTGGGCCCAAACACACCCAGTTGGGCCCAATACATAACCCAAGCCCATTACTGGCCCAATACCATTTTTTGAACCTAGCGGCTGATCATCTATCACGATTAGAGAATCCTCACGAGAATGAGCTCGATCCAAAGGAGATAAATGAAAAGTTTCCTCTTGAAACTTCTGAGTTTTCATTGTGTTCTTAATGCTAGTACCCCATGGTTTGCTGACATCGCAAACTACCATGCGGGAAATTTCGTGATCAAAGGGATGTCAACCCAGCAGAAAAGAAAATTCTTCAAAGACGTGAAGCATTATTTCTGGGAAGATCCCTTTCTGTTTAAAATCTGTGCGGATCAAGTTATTCGACCGTTGTGTTTTTAGCCAAGGAATCCCATGACACTCCACATGGCTTGCCACGATGGTCCCAACCGTGGACATCACTGAGCACTAACTACAACAGCAAAAAAGTCTTCGATTCTGTATTCTTTGGCCACAATCTACAAAGATGCCCATGAGTTTGGTTAAAAACGCAACTACATGCCAGCGTCAGGAAAAATTTCACAACGGGATGAGATGCCACAAAATTCCATCCAAGTTTGTGAAATCTTTGACGTCTGGGGCATTGACTTTATGGGGCCATTCCCATCATCCAAAGGCAACAAATACATCCTAGTAGCAGTTGATTACCTTTCAAAATGGGTTGAAGCGAAAGCGCTCCCCACCAATGATGCTAGGGTTGTAGTAAGATTTTTAAAAGCTCTTTTTGCCCGATTCGGAACTCCCCGAGCAATTATCAGTGACCGAGGCACTCATTTTTGTAATGATCAATTTGCCAAGGTAATGCTTAAATATGGAGTTACCCATCGACTTTCCACTGCATACCATCCACAAACAAGTGGGCAAGTCGAGGTTTCCAATCGAAGGCATGAAGAGAATTCTTGGAGAATCAATAGGAGAGAACATACCTCTTGGTCAGATAATCTCGATGATGCTTTATGGTTTTTTTCTGTACCGCTTAACAAACACCCATTGTTACTTCCATAATAAACTGTTTTAACGGAAAAGCCTGCCACTGCCACTTGAGGTTAGAACACAAGCCTACTGGGCCTTAAAACATACAAACTTAGATCTAAAAACCGATGGTAGACCATAGGAAAGGTTCACTGAATGAACTTAAGAGCTCCGTGAATGAAAGCTTATGAGAACTCTTTTGATCTATTAAAGAAAGACAAAGAGGGATTCACGACTCTAAGAGTCAAGAACCGCGCTTTTAACTCGGATGAGTCCGAGTCCTCCCTTAACTTAGATTAAAGATTTCTCAGGAAAGCTTAAAACACCCGCCTGGTCAGGACAATTCACTATCACACAAGTTTCCACGAACGGGCACCATCGAGTTACTCCCAAAAATCCGAGCCAAACTTCAAAGTGAATGGTCATCGTTTAAAGCACTACTTTGGAGGGGACGTACCACAATTGGTAGTCCCGGATCTCCAAACATTCCCCAATGTCCAGTAAATTCAGGTGACGGGTCAAGCATAGCGACCTTAAACAAGCGCTTCGTGGGAGGCACCCCATGCTTATCGTAGTATTGTGTAGAAATGAATAAATGTTTTCTTGTTGTGTGGAGGCTCGCCTCTTCCATTACCCGTGTTTCGTGTTTATGTTATTAATTGTCCAGGATTGCCCGGATTATGAACTCTCGTGCTTGCAGTTTTGCCAAGAGCTTCACATCCTCAGCTTCATTTTTGGGAATCCAGTATCCAAATCTAATCGACAACTTATTATTCTTATGCACACTTTCATAAACGGCTATATTTACCGTAGGACCCCTAATGAAAAACATCGAAGGACGATGATAGTTTCTAGTATGGGGGGGATCTTTGATTTGATTTTGCCTGCAGCCGTTGTTATCATGTAATCCCGTTTTTACCACCAAATTTTTTGCAAAAATACCAAAAAAATAAAAAATTTACAAATTTTCAAAAATAAAATAAGTGTTTTGTCACAGTTTCGACTCTCCTAATAGGTAGAATGAGAATAATTTTTGACTTAAGTAACATAAATAACGATCCGGGCGATGTAGACCCTAGCTATTCCTCATATTAGCATAAGCTTTCAAACGAATTCTATTGCTTTTGAATTTAATAAGGTGAAGACAAGAAGAGATAGATTAAATATAAGTTTATGTCTGAGCAAGATTCCTTCAAAACTTATATGAGGTAACTTGTGGCTTTTTCCTCTTATAAAAGTAACATAATTCGAGATCCGATCTCACATTGACCAGAAATCCCTCCAAAACAAGTATTAATTCTCGTAAACACAAAAAAAGCCTACCATTCGTATAAAAATCCAAAATAGCCTCTTGAGACACCGAATACTAGACGAATAAACTAACCATAACAGAATCAAAGATTCCTCAAATGAAAGCAGAGAAACGCAAACTTAACGAGAGCCGAAAAATTGCCCCGATTATATTTCAATGTAAAAAACAAAAGAAACCATAAGAAAAAAAATCCATAATCTACAGGAGCTATCAGCTTAACGGCAAATTACATTAATCCGACCTAATCATAATAAACGTGCTCCACTTTAAATTCAACTTAGTCAATTGATGTTGTGTAGAAAAAAGCATCAAAATTTGTAACTTGATTCTTTAAAAGCGAGGTTTTTCTGTTCTTAGTAATTTTGAAAAGATAAAATGCCAAAGAAGCATGAATGAAATATGAATGCAAAAATGCATGAATATTGAAATTATGCCAATGAAGCATACAATTGAGTATATGGAGCAAGTAAAAGATGTGTCGTGATATCCCAGCTCCGCTAACCCACGAGGTGTGGTTCAAACTAAGACAACTTTACTTCGAGGGATTTGGTGTGTTTGATATCTCACCAGAAGCAAAGGACTAGTGAGGGTTCAAACAAAGACACCTATCCTTAACCATATTAAGAAGAAGTGTTTAATGTGATTTCCCACAACGCTAGCACAAACGGGGTTGGTTTTCAAAACTAAGAACACCGGTCGTTTGGTTGTGATTATCCTACTAGGGAGCGAGCCTAGTAGATTTTCAAACCTAAGCAACCGCATTTCCTAACTTTAAGAACTATGATCATATGATGCAGATTTGAAAAAGTTCTACAGTTTAAGATTTCGCTCTTATAAAATCAAGTTACGAAGGACCTAATAAGTTGTTGCTTTAAGTCTTGATTCATCTTGATTACGACTATGAAAATAATTTGATCTATTGGTTGAGATGAAAATGATACACACATAAGTCCATATATCCATGTTTGGATTAAAAGTTCACAAGTCATAATATTAAGTGCTTAACAATTAGGCTTATATGACAAATGATCTTGTTTAAATTGCTAGGTTAAATCATAGTGAAAAATCGTGGAAGAATGAATTTATCCGTTACGGACAATCCGTAAGATTATTTCAATGAGCCGCTTCTCATTCTAATGATCCCAATTTTGATAAAATAAAAAGAAGTCAAACATAGTTAAGAAAAAGAAAGGAAAATCCAAAAATATTAGGGATAGTTAGTGTACATATGAAAAATTGGTGAAAACGGGACTTGACCGAAGCTATTGATTCTTTAGTTCCCCTTGACGAACACTTAGCTACTTTTCGAGGTAATTAGTCGAGGGGGATTAAGATCCTTGGTTTCTTGAGTGTTTACTTCATAACATTGCGTGAGGACACGGCAATACCTTAGTATGGGGGATTTTGGTATGTGCTTAATTACACATACCATTTTCAATTAAAACGGACTTAAATGACTAAAAACGTACCAAAAATACATTGTATTTGTATGTTTTGCTTTTGTATTGTGCAGGATACGGATATTCAAGAAAAGGAACAAAAAGAAAGCTAAAAACAAACAAAACCAAGCACGGAATGGAAAAGACAAAGTCAAATCAAAGTCTAAAGTCCAAGTAAAGAAAATACAACTTAAGGGACCAAAGCTGCCAAGCCTTAAGATGTGTTACAAAAAGACAAGGGCTAAACAGAAATTGAGGTGAAGAATAACTTAGGACCAGTTTCACAATCCCCTAAAGTTATATCACAAAAGGGCGAAAATTACAAGAAAGTTATAAGAAAGGAGGGGCCAAAACTGCCAACCTTTCCCAACTCCATTCTTCCCGCCCAAAACAAAACCCAGGAACAACTTGGGCATGTCGTCCCATACCTTCTCCCTGCAAAAACACTCAACACCCTAGATGAATCATTTCAACCACTCCTCTACAACAAAACACCCCTCACCCCCTCCAGTTGTATAAAGTGCCAAGTTGGCAATACCCTCACCATTCCCAAGGTTTTTCGATGGCTATGATTGACATCCAAGAAAGCACAAAAGATATTAAAGGCTAGGATTTGTTTTAAAATCTCCCATACAAAAAGCACACTTGGTTTTGCCTCAACCAAATAAACACAAGCTGCAAGATTCCAAGAGATGAAGACTTCGGCTATAAATAGAGCCTTTTGTAAGCCTTTGAGGCATCTTAGTAACTAGTTAATGTTAGTTTTTAATTTTTAATATAACTTAGCTTATTTTCAGTCAATTACAGTTTTAACTTTCAGCTTTGTAACATTTTCCAGTTTTAATGCAAATTTAAGTTTTTAAGTCAATTTACAATTCCAAGTATTAAGTTTCTTGTTGAATATGTGTTAGTAATTGAGTTACAAATCACACAATACCGCTTATGTAACAGCTGTTATACAATAAAGAAAAACAAAAAGATAAAGTAAAGTTAAGAGAAAATAACAAAAATCACTCTCACATAACACCACAAGCTTACTTAATGGATATAAGCCAGTTTTGTATGGGCAAATTGGACTCTACTAGCTATGTTTATACAAGCAAGAGCTAAGAATCGTTGATCGACCCTGTTTTGAGCAAGGGTGTTGTAAGTCTCTCTTTTTCTTGTTGTTCTTATTCATTGCAGAACTGATTATAGTGTTTATTTGTTAGTGGAAAAGTGTTTTGTATAACTTTTTTAGTTAGTACTGTTAGTTTATTTGTTAAAACTGTTAGTTTGGAGTTAACACTGTTAGAAAAACCCAGCTTATTTAAGTATTATTTCTTAATTAAAATTGCTTATAAGTGTCTTATTTTGTTACTAGATAATCTGTTTTTAATCAGTGTGAAAAGAAAAATGATTTTTGAAAACTTTAAGGGATGTATAAAGAATACAAGCATACTAACTAAAAGTTAGTAACTTAAGCTGTTCAATTCGTGGATTCCCAAAGGTAGCAGTACTAACTGAAGCCAACAGTCTAACACCAAGGTTATACTGTTAGTTTAAAACTGATAGTACTGGTGGTTTCATTTTAGCTTATCAGCTTAATTATTTCTGCTTATTTAAGAATTCCTTAGCTTTTTAGAATAGATTAAACCATTTTCCTTTACTATCTTTAGGAGTACTCATTTTCCTTTCCAAATTATTTTAATAGTGTATCAGTTTGTAGCTTCTTAGCTTATTTGTTTATTTCTTGCTTCATTGTACTAACAGTACTAACCTCTAGTAACCAGTACTAACTTAAAGCTACCAGTACTAACTCCAAGTTAGTACTGTTAGTTAATACTGTTAGTACTACTGTTAGTTAATACTGTTAGTACTGCTGAGTTTTTCTTGCTTAATTTAGTTTAATTGCTTTTTGAATTTGCTTATTTAGAGTTAGCTTAACTTATTTGGTTTACCTTAAGCTTATTTGAGCCTATTTGTGTCTTAGTTTAAAAGTTTTAAGTGTGTTTACCATTTCTAGCTTTTATTCTTGTTCCAGCTTATTTTCTTTGCTTATTTTTATGTGCATTTGCTCATTAAGTTTAGTTCCCAATCACATCCTTGTCATTTTCAAACATCAATTATCAATCGTCTCTCGATTTTCCATCTCTAGCCTCGTTGGGACATAACGACCCGGGAACACTCTATACTGCTTCCGGTTTTATTGGTCTCGCGTGATTCTGATCCTTATTGTGTGTTGATATTTATTGGTACATAATAAAAGGGGTGAGTTCGCGCGAGTCAAATTTTGGCGCCGTTGCCGGGGAGGCTGTGAAACGATTATCGTTACTTTTGACAATTTGTGTTTACATCTGTGAATATTTTCTTTATAAAAACATAAAAAGTACAAAAATATTTTTCATTTTCTTTTATTAGTATAATTATCATATAAAAGCAAAAGAAAAACCAAAAATATAAAAACATTTTCCATAAAAAGAAATAAAATTCATAAATTGGTAAAAATACCAAAATATAATATTCTCAATAGAGGTATTATCATAATAACTTCCGGTGAACTTGTTGGTTCCCAAATCGAACAAAAGATTCAAAAACTTGCCATTTGTGTCTCTTACGACATACGGCTCACCTTGAAAAGTTAAACAAACTATAAAGTGGGTATAAGGAGGGTTGTTCCTAGGAACTACGACCCGAAAGGAGAAATAAGCTTCGCGCTATTCCTACTCCTCCGCTCACCTGTGCGTTTATCTTTTTGAGAGCTACCGTGAAGTAAGTAGATTATTTGGTTAAAGTTGTCTTATCTCATTGTCCGGTAAAATACATTGTGAATAAATCATTAAAAAAAAAAAATTAAAAAAAAATAAAAAAAAAAAAATTAGTGTAAATTTTCTTTTTATATTTCTATTTTGTGCATGCGCACTCGTTCTCAAGCTCGTAAACGTCAACAACAACAAGTTCCTCCGAATCTTGTTGAACCTCCCAAAGATACGATGGCTGATAATCGAACTATGGCAGAATTGCTCCAGGCTCCCACCGAGGGATACGAGGACGCAATTGTTGTTCCTGAAATCGAGGCAGCAAATTTTGAGATCAAGCATGGGTTACTAACTCTTGTCCAGAACAAGCAGTTCTTCGGAAATGACAAAGAGGACCCACATGCCCACATCCGTTACTTTAATAAAATCACCTCTACTTTGAGATATCCTAATGTCCCGACCACATCAATTAAGTTGATGCTTTTTCCTTTCTCTCTCGAGGGGGCAGCCCGGATATGGCTTGAGAAAGAACCCCCTCGATCAATTCAAACATGGGATACTCGTTGCCAAAATTCATAAATCAGTTTTCCCACCATCCTTAAAACGAACAATCTCTCGACGAAATTACCTAATTTCAAATCAAAGATTTGATGAGTTCATTAGGGAGGCTTGACTCGATTCAAAGGATCTTCTCCGGGCATGTCTAACATCATGGATTCTCGGGGGCTTCACACCAACTTTGATACATTTTACAATGCCTTAAATGTTAATGATCAAGACTCTTTGAACTCCGCCGCAGGTGGTAACTTTTTGGACAAAAGGCCCGCTGATTGCTCAAGCATCATCGAGAGCAAGTCCAAAGTTCGTCACTCCCGAAGCAAAGCCATTGTTGCTAAAGTGAGTACGAGCGCTTCCACCTCCGGAGTATCTCCCGATGTTGCTGAATTGAAAGATATGGTTAGAGCTCTACTTCTCGACAAGCAGACATCTCCAGTTCCAGCTCCCGCTCCCGTAAAAGCGATTGAGCAAAGTTGTGTTACCTGCGGTGGTGCACACTCATATCGTAATTGTCCGGCTACCGATAGCAACAATTTCCGAGATAACATCCAAGAATACGTCTCACAAGCAGCGGCAGCAAATTTCAACCAAGGAAATTCCGGTTACCGTCCGCCCCCGATGGCAAACCAAATCAGACCACCCGGTTTTCCTCCCATGCAACACAACAGCCAAGCCAACAATCAGAATCGTTGGAACCAAAACCAAAACCGTGGAAATGGCTACAACCAGGGTCAAATCCAACGACCCCAGGTTCAACAACAAGCCCCAATGTATCAACCCCCTCCGGTTAATCAACACCTAGCTCATCAAGCTTCGGGTGTGTCAAAAACTGATTTTGAGAGCTATGTCAAGGCTAATGATGCGGTTAT
>BQNB010086801.1:0-21523 GCA_026074375.1 Tanacetum coccineum
TTTCAGACAATTTTTTGAACAAGATTTATCATTTGTTACCTCAGAATCTGAGAATACCATGAGAGCCATGTTTGCCTGAATTTATTCCTCTGCCATGTCACTCAAATCAAATCCAACACCATCTATAGCACACATTGCCTTTTCAGAAGCATCTTCAATCTTTATTGCCTTTGTTGAGCTACCTTGATTCTAATTTTTGTTGTCTTTACTCCTAGGTGCTCTGCATTCTCTAGCAAAATGTCCCATTTTTTGGCAGTTGAAACATTCTATCTTTGATTTATCATATCCAGCAGTGTTGCTTCCATCAATGATGATTTTCCTTCCAGTTCTCCGATAGAACTTTCTTGCCCTCATGCTTAGTAGTGCCATATTCCACTTTAAATCTATTTCTTCCAAATCATCATCATGAAGTTGCTCAAGGTCTTCATGAACTAGTTGAGACCCTTTTGGTTGAGTGGATAGAAAGGCATATATTGTGGCATCACTAAAGCTAGCAGTACAAATTTCAATACTGGCAGTATTAACCTTTGTGGTAGCAGTACTAACTTCAGGGTTAACAGTATTAATATCATTAGTACTGCTTGCGCCTGAAGTAGTTACAAAATGCCAAGTTTTTATCATCATTGCTTGCACCAGCAGATTTCTTAACCTTCTGTTCAATAATTTTAAAATTGTTGTACAAATCATCCAAACCCATAGTATCAAAATCAGGTTTGTTCATCCAAACTACCACATGTGTATCCCATTCAGAAGGTAAGCTCCTTAAGATTTTTACATTTAGATCTTCTGGAGGAGTATCTACACCCAGAATTGCCAATCTACTAACAAGCTTTTGAAGCCTGTTAAAGATAGAGTCCAGTGATTCTGAGCTTGTAGCATTAAAGTTTTCATACTGTTGCTTCAGTAAGGCCTTCTGTGTCTTCTTTGTTGCATCATTTCCTCCAAAGCGAGCTTTAATGGCAACAAACATTGATTGAGCATCAACATACTGGTTGAAGGTAAGTTGATGCTCATTGGGCAGTGCCATGAGCAAAAGACTTCGAGCCTTTACATCATTCTTTTTGCAAATCTTTTCTTCAGCAGTAGAGGGCACAGTCATCTTCAATGCTGTTGATGGACCAGATTCTGGTGCTGTAACAGGAATAGGTACCCACGAATTTCCATTTTCTATTACCTCCCATAATGCATAATCTTGGATCTGAAAGTACTGCTTGATTCTGATTTCCCACATCTCATACTCTCCTAGTTTGAGCATGGGAAGCTTTGCCAACGCATTGTTCTGAGAATTTTCTAACTCCATTTTCTCTAGATCAAAGTTTCTCAAAGCACAGGCTCTGATACCACTTGTTGATCCCACGCCTTGATCGATTCTTTACGTAGTAAAGTGTTTGTTACCTTGGAAGAATCCAAAATAACAAAGATTGAGACTTTGTATGTATACCAAAGTGTATGCGGAATCTACACTTTGATACTCTAGAGATGTTTATCAATGAAACAGTGATAACCAAACTAACAACGAACAATGAACAAACTGCTTCAATATTATTAGAATAATACGAGTACTCTTGTAGTACTGGGGTTACAAAAACCTTGAAGCTATTACAATTTTTCTCTCTAAGTATTTTTATCACTTGAAAAGTATATGTCTATTCTAAACATAGGATCTCCTTTTATAGAACACAAGGAGTCCTTTATAAAGATAACAACCTATCTTTTAGGATCAGTTACAATTCAAAAATAAACATCCCGAAATAATCTCCATGCATCCTTATCTTCAGTTCAGCAGCTTTGACCATCAGCAGTACTAACTCTTTCTACTAGCAGTATTAATTAACACTGGCAGTACTAAGTTTGTACTGGCAGTACTAACTCCATTAGTACTGTTGGCAGTATTAAGTCTTGTGAAGATTTATTCCTAACATCTTTTATGTCTATGGTATGAAGAATATGATTTTGCACATTGAAAACTCGTTTTTGAGTCTTTTATTTATAGCCTCTGAAAAAGCATGGATACGCCGTATTGGACTAGGCCAATATGGCGTATTGGGTGTATCCCTTGGAGTGCGCGCAAAGTTTAAGATCAATATGATATACATTCCCAAAATATAAATATCTTCGTATCTCTGAATAGTTATCTTGATGGATACGGCGTATGGTACACCGTATCTATTTTCCTGGATACGGCGTATTGGTCAGAATTGATTTATCTTCAAATGTCTTCGTTTTAGCTCCCTTAATAGGCGCCTTTAGGCAGGTTCCCTTCACAAACCACTCCTCAATTTACTACTGCAAAGAACACTTTTAAGCAATTTAAGAACACATTCTTGCAAAAGTTATTCTAAAGTGGGTAACTTATTCGGGATAAATGATGGTATAAATGTGACGTTATTTAATGTCATCAGTGCCTCACAACCCCATACTTTTAAATAAGACAACTTAGGGACTTTCCAATGCCATACTTCATATGGTGTCTTATCAACCTTCTTAGTTGAAACCATGTTGAGAATGTGTGCAGCAGACTCAAGGGCATAATCCCAAAAGGACTTTTGAAGAGTAGTTTGACTCATCATGGAGTGAACCATGTCTAGCAGTGGTCTATTTCTCCTCTCTAGCACACCATTATGTTGTGGCGTGTAAGGAGTGTTGATAAAAATAATGTCTAAAAACATTATTAATATTTTTCACATCTTTACGTTTTGATAATCACAAAATATAAAAGCGTTCAATGTAAAATTAAACGTAAAAAAGTAATTAGTAGTAAATTTTTATTTTGAAAATTATATCACTTAAAGGTATGAATAAATAAATGCTTAATGCATTTTATGATCAAAGGAAATTTTTATTCAACCTCACACTTTTATAAAATATTGTAAACATTTTTAGAAACATTACAAAACATTTTCTACAATTAAAAGAAATATTTTATTCAAAATAAACATTTTAAAATTCAAATTTTCGGACTTAAAATGGCTAGAAAGTTTTAGAAAATTCTCCCTACACAAAAGGACAAACTGGGGAGCGCCCAGTCTAGGGCGGCCCCCTTAAATACACGGGCACCCCCTTAAAATTAAGGGGACCGCCCTTAGGTAGACGCTCCTCCAGAAAGTCCTATAAATACTGGACTTTTTCCCACTATTTTCTCACCTTTTGTACTCATTCTTTCTGTTCTAAAACAGCTCACACATCTCATCAAAATCATTTTCTCATTTAATCATAAAGCTTTGTTTCCAAGTAATCCAAGCTCAATTCCTCAAGTGCAAGAGAAGAATACGTCCATCATCAAGTGAAGAAGTATTACACCTTTGTGTGTTGTTGCAATCTTATTGCATCCATATCATAACTCGTAAATCATTTGTAAAACTTTTAAAGTTGTGTAGTTGTTAGATCTTGAGGATAGTAGTAAGTATAGTTGGATCTTGGTGATCTTTCCTAGTAGTGTTAGTTAGGTGTGATTATAGTAGTGGCTTAGTGAAGTAGTGGTGTGAAGAAAACGAAGGTGTGAAGAAGTTGTGTAGTCGTGATCATGTCGTGAAGCAAAGTTATGTAGTGAAGTTGTGAAGTTGTGGTAGATTGGTTCTAGCTAAGATTAGAACTCGACATCTAGCTTAGCTTAGTGTCGGAAATCAAGATAAGCGAAAGTTGTATAAGGTTTTCTTTGCCATAAGGGAGCTTGTTGACATAGTGAATAAAACTCTCGAGTTAGGTGCTCGGGGAGTGGAGTAGGGCGAAGAGGTGCTTCGTTACCGAACCACTATAAATCCTCACGTTGTGGTTTGATTGTTCTTACTCTTATCTCTTGTCTTACATTATTTTCTCACACTATCATATTAATTGTTTAAGTATATTGTTCATATTGTGCAAGTGTTAAATTCACATAAAATTGAATCTATAATTTTTACAAACACTTTAAAACCTTAAATAAAAAAGCGGTAAACTATTCAACCCCCCCCCCCCCTTCTAGTTTTCCATAATTGGCATCAAGAGCTACGTCAAACAAGATTTTTAAAATAAATTATATTTTAAAACTTGAATCGATCTATGGAATCGGAAAAATTTAGAAGAGCGAATCTATCAAAGACACCATTAATTTTGAAAGTATGGATTTATTTATGGCAAAATAATTCGAAACTTATGTTGAAGTTCAAAAAGATCTAGATCTTTGGCATGTTATTACCGATGGTGATTTTCCTCCTATTCAAAATAATCCTGAAACTAAAAAGGATGAAGTTGTACCTTTTCATAAACAAAACAATGATCTTAAAAAGAAACTTGCTAAAAATAATGAAGCTTAAATGGTAATTTATAATGCTTTACCACGTAAAGAATATGAAAGAATTTGTATGTGTCAAACCGCAAAAGAAATTTGGAATACTTTGTTAATCACTCATCAAGGTAATAATTAAGTCAAAGCTAACAAAATAGATCTTCTTGTTCAACAATATGAATAATTCATGATTCCGGAAGAGGAATCAATAGATAATGCCTTTGCTAAATTTAACACTATTATTACTAGTCTAAAAGCACTTGATGAAGGTTTTTCTAGCAAGAATTATGTTAGGAAATTTCTTAGGGCATTTGATTGGTTCTCCAAACTATATATAATATATATATAATAAAATATAAAATATATATAGTAAGTATAATTTAAAAACACAATCAATAAAACCGGGAAGTAATATAGAATGTTCCCGGGTCGTTTATCCCCAACGAGGCTGGATTGGAGAATCGATACAGTCGGAAAATTTGAGTTTGAATGAGAGTAATGGTTTGAGAGAGTAGAAAGCTAAATTAATCAATAACGAACAAAAACGATAGAGAAAAACCTAAAAATTATGAAATTAAGCTGAAAAACGAGAGCAGGAATCCCGAACAAGGGGTCAAAAACCTAAAATCTTAAAAATTAACCCTACAAAGAAATTTTTACTTCTAAACTACTCTAGGGGACTAATAATGAAGAATGAAAAAGACTAGACTGAAAACGGAGGTCGTTTGACCCAAAAACGAGTCAAGACAAGATCCGTACCCGAGACCCGTTCTTTAAAAATCAAAAGTTTGAAAAATTAACCCTACGAAAGTCTTTCTATTTTTCCTACGTAAATTATGACTAAAGAAAATTTTCTAAAAAAGAAAAATATTTTTTTGATAATTTTTGTATTTTTTATGAATTTTTAAAACTTTTAACTAAATTAAATTATAAAAAATACTAAACTATTTTTAAAAATTCTGAAAAAATTACTAAAATTACTTTATACTAATACTATCCTAAGAAAAATAAGAAACCCAAAATTCGGCTTATAAATAAGCCGAAAATAAGCTCGAAAGAGCTTATAGCTTAAAGGGTCAAAACTAGGTTAAATAAATAACCACTTGGGACTCTAACGTAGAAGTCCCAAGGGCACAGCGGTAAGAGCTTGGTTATAAAAGAGGGGTGTATGAGGGTTGAGACCCGGGTTCGAGTCTTGCTCACCCGGGTTTCCCCTTGTCTCCCTTCTTTTTTTTTTACAAAAACTTTTTAAACAAACTTGTTAAACACATTGAGCTTATCATTTTTCATAACTATGACTATTTGAGAAAAGCTAAAAATAAGCTGAAAAAGGGCTTTTTGTTGGGCAGTAGCTTAAATAAGCTTTAAGGCAAAAGGGGCTTTTTCTTGGTGACTTTTTGGACAATTAAGCAAAGAAAATGGGAAATGAGCAAACACCACTTAACACACAGACATCATGAAGTACTAAGAACAAAAAATAAGCAAATGGAATAAGCCCAATAAGCCAGAAATTGGCTTAAACACTTAGCAGTACTAACTTAAGAGTTAGTACTGCTAGGCAAAAATGTGGCTTTTCCAATCACACAATAAGCAATGGGAAAGGACAAATAAGCTAGCACAGGCAACAAACCACTTAATAAGCAACTAAGAACTCAAAGACATCAATTAAAAAGCACAAAATAAGCTAGAACAGGAATAAGCTATTTCCTACACTATGCTAAATAAAACAGTCAAGTCCCTACTTTGAGCTTAAAAATAAGCTACCTAGAGGATGACTTAAGGTCTGAAAAGCTAGGGCTTAATAAAGGGGCTTATTGGCTTTCTAGAAAAGCCAAAAGCTTGAGCTAAGGCCCTCTAATAAGCTAGGACAGTGGGCTTGAAGATAAGCCCCTAGCACCAGGGCAAATAAGCAAAAAAAGAAGGCTTATATGACAGCTTAAAAATAAGCTGTCAAATAAGCTTAAAATCAAAAATAAAGTTAAGACAGATTGAGCATAGCTTGAGGTGAGCTTATGCTCAAATTTTAAGCTTCTAAAAACAATTTAAAGTTGCTGATTTTTGCAAAAAGAAATAGGTGATTTTGACTTTTGAAAAACTTGAAAAATGTGTTGACAGACTTAAGCAAAACACAAGGATTCCTAAGGCTTGGCTAGTTGGTTTTTTTTGCACACACAAATGACACCAAAATATCACTACAACTTAGGTTTTTTAAAACTTAAGCAAATAAGCATTTTGAAACTTCTTAAAATCCAACAGACTTGAGAGATCAATGAGAAAACCTTGAAAAGCACTTTTTGGACTTAAAAAGTTTGGAAAACAGACTCAAACAAGCTTAATAATGCTAACCAACTTTGGCCAAATGGCCACAACCCATGATGACACCATTTTGACCCATTTTGGGCTTATCCCAAACACCCCTTAATGTTTTAAAAATGAATTTTTATAACTGTAAAGACTAGTTTAAGCACCAAATTTTGAAAACAAGTATTAAGCAAGCATGGTTAAGCACAATAAGGTAAAAAGAACAGGAAAATAAGCACTTTGAAAAACTAATAAGCTACAACAGTAATAAGCTTATCTAGGCAGTTTTAAGGCAAATTACAAGTGAATGATACAAGAGCAATTAAAAGGCATTCTTGAGCATAACTAAACACATATAAGCACAAAAAGACATAAATAAGCTAAAAATAAGCAATGCTACAGTAATTTTTAAGCAAAAATTTAAAAAGAAAGCATACCTTAACTCCTTGCTCAAAACAGGAGTAAATGAACCTAAATAAGCTCTAATCCTACCCCTTAGCTTATAAATAAGCTATACTAAGCTTCCCAATGAGCCATCCTTGTTTGCTCATTCATCCATGGCTATCAAACAGTAACCCTTTTTTTTGCTTTTGAATTTTTCTTAAATTTTTTTGTATCAAAGTAAAAAAAACAGGTTAGAGATTGCTTATATTAAGAGCTTAATTGATTTTCAAAGAAGTATAAGTAACTTAGCACAATATGTGAAAGACAAACTGAATTTTCATAAAAAGAGAGAGTACAAGTACATTAAGTTAAAAAACTAAACTGAGCTAAAACTACACACTAAAAAAAACTAACTCTCTTGGCCTCAAGGGCTTACAAAAGCTTTTATAGCCAAAAATAAGCTAGGGTTTTGGTCTCTTGTCTTCTCTCCTTGTGCTTCTTTGTAGACACAAAAACTGACTTGTGTTTGTTGTGAGAGTGGGAACCAAAGTTAATCCTGACCCTTCATTTATCTTGGTGCCCAAGGTCTCAAATCTAAACCCTTGATCGAATTGTGGGTTTTTGGATTGCCACCGTAGATAAGTGGCCATGTGGGGGTGGGGTTTAGGATTGTGAAAGGTTTGGAGGGATGTGGGGAGGTCAACGAAGTTGACAGAGACAGGATGTGGGGTTTGGGGGTTTGGCGGGAAAAGTTGTATGTGATGTACAGTGTTTCAAACGGGGGTGTGGGTTTGAGGTGTTGTCACAATTGGTCCCTCATGGTATATGTATTTCTTGCAATTATCGTCCTTGTGTTTATAAACGTTTGGGGACTTGGCTGAAACACCCCCCAAGTGTTATACTTGTTATTGCATCCATGGTCCTTGTGAGTTATAACTTTTGAAAATGGCAGCATGAGTCCCTTATTAGCATCTTCTCTAAGTGTTCATCAAGGGAGATAAAGACTCATAAGTTTTGAAAATCCCCGTCTTTACCATTTTTTTTATATACACCTATTCCTACACATCTTTTTGTATTTTTCATTTTTCATTAATCAACTTAACTAGAATGTTTTGACTTTCGTTATTTAATAACTTTAAGGGATCATAGAACAAGATGCATTTCGATCCGAGAATGCCCCAAAAAGGATAAATTCATCGTTCCCGACTTTTCACTTATTCCAAACCAAGCTTAAAACGAAATCACCGTTAATTATGAGTTAAGATGCTAACACTACTCATATTTGCAACTTGTAAACTTTTCACTCCCGACAATTTATATCTTAAGGTGTATGTGCTATTTTGAATTTCAACCATGGATCAATTCTATGTTTCACGTTCCACCCGAGAATAATGAGTTTGAAGGCGAGATCATCCCATGTAGCGACTTTCGTCTCGGCACATCCCAACCTTGCGGTTAAGTGACCAGGCTTTTGACACCCCACAGAGACTAGTATCGGGACTCACGGACCTTAGGTTTCATAGACTCTTAGGTTTTCCGTATATACATAGCTTATAAAATATAATAGCCAAAGTTCAAAAGCATATTTGAATTTAACAAAAAGAGATCTTTTATTCACACTTAATATTAACCATTTATGCAATTTGTAACCCTCGACCTTTTAGAAGGCTGCAATTCGGTTGTGGCCGCAAGATGCAGCAAACTTTGTATCAGTCTCGTAATTATCTTACTAGGGTTTTCTTTAGAAGGCTGTAACATCGGTTGTGAGCCGGCAAGATACAGCAAACTTTTATCAACCCATAGTTTATATTTATTATATTTTTAATCATTTTTTTTTCAAATTGGGAAAACGTCTTTTTGAAAAATTCAAGTATAAATTTGAACTAAGTCTAAAGTTTTTGCTATATACTACATAAAAATTATTGATTTAAGTTTAATTTCCAAAAGTAGCACGTATATTAATCAGGTTAGAATCTTATGGGAGAAAAAGCGACAAATTACAACACAAGACATCTAAGATTTCCAAATAATCCATGTTTAGCATCCAACTCAACTTAACACTATCATTTTTCGTTCTTCGCAAATATTTGCGAACGCTTAGTCTAAAAGTTAAGGAACAAGCTAGAGCTCAACACGCTCGATCGAGTCAAAATTTACTCTTATTCTACCTAGCAGGAAAGTCAAAATTGTGACAAAACACTTATTTTATTTTTGAAAATTTTTAAATTTTTTCATTTTTTTTTTTAAATTTTGGTGGTAAAAACGGGATTACGTGAGAAACAACGGCTGCAGGCACAATCAAATCGAAGATCCCCCCATACTAGAATGAAACATTGTCCTCAATGTTTTAAGAAGGGTCTCTACGTAAATACTAAGCCGTTTATGAATTATGCTTAAAGATAAACGTTAGTCGATAAGATTAGGATATCGGGATTCCCAAATGAAGCTGAGGATTGTGAAGCTCTTGTGATCGAAGGACAAATACCGCGAGCACGAGAGGCTTCAAAAATCCGGGACATCCTGGACAATACAGCACAAAACACAAAACATGGAAAAGGAAAGAGGCAAGCCTCCTCACAACAACTAAACACTTATTCATTACTACGCTAGAATACTACTACTACTGATAAACTAGGATAAGCATGGGGTGCCTCCCACGAAGCGCTTGTTTAGGGTCACTAAGCTTGACCCAATTCCCTGAATTTAGTTGTCCTTAGGGAATGTTTGGAGGTCCGGGATATCCATAGCAGGGATATCACCTCCAAAGTAGTGCTTGAGACGATGACCATTTACTTTGAAGTTTGGCCCAGAGTTTTGAGATAACTCAACGGTGCCATATGGGAAAACTTGAACAATGGTAAATGGTCCTGACCAACGGGACTTCAACTTGCCGGAGAAAATTTTCAATCTTGAGTTAAAGAGGAGGACTTGATCACCGACGTTGAAAACGCGGTTTTTGATCTTTGCGTCATGAATCCTCTTAGTTTTCTCTTTGTAAATCAAAGAATTTTCATAGGCTTGATCATGCAGTTTATTTAATTCATTAAGTTGAACTTTGCGTTGATCACCCGCGGTTTTGAGATCAAAGTTTGCATGTTTAAAGGCCCAGTAGGCTTTGTGCTCCAACTCAACCGGCAGATGACATGTGTTAGGAAAATATTGTAAACAGACTTAATACTGTTAGTATTAAAGTTAAGTCTGTTAGTTATAGTTAGTACTGACAGAGTGGCATCATCCAGTTTGTCTCGACCAAGTGGCATGATTTCGCCAACTGTCCTTCAAGAATTATTTTTAAGCCATGATTCGTACCTCAACCTGCCCACTTGTCTGTGGGTGATACGTGTGGTGAGACGATGCGTGACTCTGATTTAAGCATGACCTTTGTAAACTGGCCATTGCAAAAAATATGTTCCACGATCACTGATGATGGCACGAGGGGCACCGAATCTGGCAAAGAGAGATTTAAGAAATTTGCAAACTACTCGGGCGTCGTTGGTGGGGAGTGCCTTTGCTTTAACACATTTTGACAGGTAATCAACAGCCACAAGTATGTATTTGTTTCCTTTTGATGATAGGAATGGTCCTATGAAGTCTATGCCCCAAACGTCAAGATTTCCAAACTTTGTGGATATTTTGAGGATTCATCACTTTGTGAAATTTTCCTTGTCGTTGGCACGAGTCGCAATTTTTAACCAATCGTGTGATCTTTGTAAATTGTAGGCAAAAAAATCGGCATCAAAGACCTTTTTGCAGTGAGATTTTGCACCGTGGATGTCCCTCTAGTGGGTCCATTATGGCAAGCTTTCAAGGATGTCAAAGGCTTCTTTGCGTGAACACACCGAAGGTTCACTGATCGGCACACGATTTGAACAAGAAGGTGTTCACTCCTAGAACAGTAGTGTTTCTTACATCTTTGAAATACTTGTTTTTCTGCTGGGTGACATTCCCCTTGACAATGAAATTCCCTGCATGGTGTTTGTGATTCTGCAAACACATGGCGGTACTAACCACAACGGAAGAGCAATCCCGATCAAAAGTTTCGAGAGAAATGTTTACTGTTATTTCCGTGCTCTCGAGTTTTTTGATGAGGGTTCTCTAGTCTGGAAGTTTAATCGGCGGCCAGATTCTCTACTCCTTTTCGTCTCGGATGATACATTGAATTATTGGAGCAAAAGGATCCACCACAGCAGTCTTGGCTTAGCATCCTATTTTGTGAAGAGAATACGTTATAGCAGAATGGTCGGTATAACTATGATCTTGGACAAAACGAGATATGTCCAGATTTTCTCAAAAGCTTACACTACGGTAAGCATTATTTTTCAGTCGAGTGTAGTGTGCTTGAGCTTTGGTCATTGTTTTGTGGATAGTGAATTGGTTGGAAATTGCTTGTTTTTTCGTTGCCCTAGGACTGCCCAATTGCAAATGTCACTTGCATCATCACATGAGTTCGGAAGGCAAGTCCTAGTCGGGAGCTATCAAAAATTGGAGCTCGACATTTTTTTTAATGTGTATTAAAAGATTTGATACACTCTTTTGAGAAGAAAATGGTGTCTCTTTTTTAAGTAAGGAGAGTCATTAGACGGCTTTTTTTGAGAAGTCTTGTTGGAAACGTCGGTAAAAATCCGGAAGTGCCCAAGGAAAACTACGGACACTTCTCAGGTAGTACGGGTGTGGGAGCTTGCGAGAACGTCATACTTTAGCTTGGTCGACATCAATTCCGACTTAGGATTTGTGTACATGGAACAATGCCTTCTTTCACCATAAAAAAAATAAAACTTGGCTTTTCTCCTAGTTTAGGGTCCAAATTGGTATCTTCACCCGTTTTTAACATTTTTCCAAATGGATAAGATGTAGACGAAAGAATCCCCGAAGATGAAAAAGTCATCCATAAACCACTTCCATTGTCTTTTCAATCAGGTCATGGAAGATGCCATCATACATCGTTGAAAGGTGCGGGTGCATTGCATAGCCCAAAAGGCATCGGCGATAGGAAATGTTTTCGTTTATGGGCTAAAGTGGTATGTTGTCTTTTCTTGGTCACTTCAGGTCTATTAGGAATTGAAAATAACCAGAAGCATTCGAGGAAACAATAGTTGTGATTTCCCACTAGTATTTTCGAGCATTTGATCATGAAGGAAGTGGAAATATGGTCCTTTCGAGTGGCTTCATTCAACTTTCTATAGTCAAGCATACTCTCCACCATGTGACTAATCGAGTCGGTATTAAATCATTTTTATCATTTTTCACGACGGTCTTGCCACCTTTTTTCGGGTACAATGAACTGGGCTACCATGGACTGTCAAGAGTTCGGTTATATTAATCCGGCGTCAAGAGTTTTTTAACTTCTTTTTTGATGAAGTACATGGATTTTCGAATTTACCGCCTTTGATTTGAACCGTTGGTTAGTTGTCTTTCCATGAGAATTTTGTGGGTACAACACTCTTGGTGCAATACTTTATATGGACAGTTTCAAGTCGATGGCTTGTTGTGGGGACTTTAGAACTCGATCGAGCGGCCTTTTCTTATTTTTTAAATTTTTGCATTATGACGGGCACTTGTGTTACTCCAAAAAATGTCGTATTTCTAAATGAGGTGGCAAGTCTTGAGTTCACCTCAGGGGGATCATTAACTGAAGGATATTATCATCAGTTTTATTTACTTCATAAATTTTAAGGTCTTTTGGCATTTCTGGAAAATAATTTCCTTGATTGGGAGGGGGTGGTGATGGATCACTATTAAGAATTGCTTCCGCTGGAGATGAATGTCTCATCAGGGTCATAATACGTTAGATCAACTTCGGTGAAAGTTGGATTCATCCTCAAAGCAAAAAAAGAGTCGGCTCTACGAAAAAGGAGAAATATCACATTGTCCTGAATGGAGTTATAGTCAAAGAGAGTAGAAACAATAGATCATAGTAAGGAGTGGGATTGCCACTCGAGATCACATTAGAGAATCCAAGAACTTCTTGAGAGTATTCTTCACAGGCCATATCAATGACGTCAATTCGGTTTGCCGTCATATGATTGTAATTAGCGTGTATACGAAGTTTGGTCCAGATTAAATGTGATGGCCTCTCTGCCAACACGAAGGGTTATTTCACCTTCGTATACATCTATCAATGCATGACTGGTCTTTATGGAAAATCCTCCTGAGAAATCAAAGGTACTCAGGGGGTCGGCTCAAAATTTCGACCTTAAAATCTGCTGAACTGGAATCTTTCACCGTTGCATAGAGTCTTTTGCGATACCAATCAGTTTAGATATCGAACAGTACGCTAGTTCTAGTGTCATTGAAGTCGGGTTTAGTTCGGGAAGGAGAGAGATTTTTCCATACCGGAATATGGCATAAGTTTTAATGCTTGCGCGAGATCCGGCCAAGGGTGCATGTATTAATCTGTAAATTCACATGGAATAAGAAAGCGGCAAGGTCTTCCAAGCTTTTTCGGTAATTGTTGAGGATGTCCACTGAGCAATTCTAGTTCAATGGAGTTCTAGCCATTTTATCAACTGTTCTTTGTTTACGATTAGGTTTTTAGAGTCGAGGCGGAATTTTTGGGACATTAAGCTTCAAGGAAACTGTTAAGCTAATTCGAACTTCAAATCTCTCTAATGATTTATAGAAATTTCTCATTTGGTCGTTAGCTTTTTCACGACGCCTTCATCATTTCTTCTTGAAGGAATGGAATGATGTCTTTGTTAGGCATTGAAGGCACTATCTGGAGCATTTACGGGCTCAGAGAAGATTCATGATGGTCAACAGGGGACAACCGGAGGTGGGAGTCTTCGTGCTTCGTTATTAGCAAGGAAAGTATCGTGTCCTTTGTGACCTCGGTCTCACGTTCTACTACTTTGGGAATCGTGAGTCTTTTGTAAGCAATACCACTTCGGGTGGTAATACCTTTCAAGTCCTCCTTCGGGTTAGTAACCGTGTTACTTGGGAGAGTTCCCGTACCCGAAGATGAAGCGGTATTGGCATTCACGAATTTGGAGAGCATGTCTGTTAAATTGGATATTGGATTTTGATAAAACTTGGCCCTGATTTTTACATATTCTCAATACAGATCATTAGCGTTGACATAAAATTTTTTTTTTTCTCAAAATAGGTCTTTGAAACCACATTGACTTGCCTGAGCAGAGCTTGTAAGGTTGAGCTGGAAAACTGGTGGTAGACTAGTTAGGGTTGATACACTTGTCCTTGGTGAAGTTATTTCCACAGTTTGATTGGTTTGGTTCCTCGATTTTGGTTGAATTATTTCCTTGATTCTGATTGAAACGGTTTGATTATTTTTGAATCGGAGGAAACCAGGAGGTTCGGATTTGTAGCAAACATTGGAGGTCTATATATTGTATCTGCCTTGATGTAAATTTGGTGCAGCAAGCTTGTGAAACGTACTCTTGAATGTTGTCTTGATAAATGTTGCCATTGGTGGCTGGACAATTTCTATAAGAATGAGCACCTCCACAAGTTACACATACTCTGCTCGACCGCTTTTACGGGTACGGGAGCTTAGGCTTTTTGCTTTTCGGACAAGCATAGTCTCATCATGTCTTAAGTTCCAGAAACTTCGGTTGTAAGGTAGCAGCAACATTGTGTGAAATTTCCGGGAGTAGAGAATTCGAACTCACGTTGGCAAAGACTTTGCCTTGTTTCGTGATTAGAACCTGGATTTACTTCTCGTTAATTCTCAAGAATTCACGAGGCTCTTATCAAAAAGTTTCCATCTGCAGCAGAATTCAATGTGAATCTTGATCATTAGCATTCAAAGCATTGTAAAATGTTCTAGTGATGTATTCGGGAAAAATCCGTGATGTGGGCTGCTCGAGAAGGTCATAAATCGATCCCAAGCCTCGTAAAACGATTCGTCAAATCTTCGTTGAAATCTCGTGATCTTCATTTCAAAGATTTGTCGTATTTTGATGAGGAAGAATTGATTAATGTATTGAAACATTATCATCCCATGTCAAAAATGATCGAGGAGGTTTTTTTTCTTTGCCAAATCCGTGCTGAAACTTCAAAAGGAAAATGAAAAGGCATAAGCTTTAATTATACGTGCTCGGGACATTCGGGAATCTCATCGTTGAGGTAATCTTATTGAAATAACGGATGTGAGCATGTGGATCCTCTTTATTTGTCTAAAATGTTTGTTTTTTCCCTCCCCCCCCCCCCCCCAACCCTCTTTTGAACTAGATTGATCAACATGCTTCAGTTCATATTAGCTTGATTTTAGGAATTACAATTGGTTCCCGTACCCCTCGGTGGTGCTTGGAGCAATTGTTCCATAGTCTGGTTATCAGCCATCGGAACTTTGGAGGAGCTGGATTTTCAATTGAGTTCTTCAAGATTAAATGGTTCAACAAAAGCCGGTGGGGCTTGTTGTTGTTGACGGTTAAGATTACGGGATTGAGATCGAGTGCGCATGCACTAAAATATAAAAAGAAAAAAAAAAATTTACACTATTTTTTTTGTTCTTTTTGGTTTATCAAAATGAATTCAAATTTATTTTAATTAACGGATTAACGAAATAAGACAACTTAAACCTGATAATCAACAAGCTTCTCGGTAACTCTTCGAAAAGAAAACGCATAAAGGAGCGGAGGAATAGGAAAGCGCGAAGCTATTAAAAACCTTTTTCCTTTAGGGTCGTAGTTCCAAGGAACCAACTCGCTTATACCCACTCTTTGAGTTTTGTTTATCTTTTAAAACGGTGATCGTACCTCGCAAGTGACACAAAAGGTATGTTTTTTATTCTATTGGTTGGGAAACTTATTAATGGAATAATACTTCAGTTGAAAAGTATTATATGTTGGTGTTCTTTTACAAATTGATTGATTTTTAATGATAATTAAAGATAATTGTTCTTTATCTTTTTGGTTTTTTTTTCTTTAAATGATAATTATACTAAAAAGAAAATGAAAATATTTTTGTACTTTTAGGGTTTTTATAAAGAAAATAATTCAAGGAATGAAGATCTTCAAAACTAAGTTTCAAACAGTACGGTAATCCGACACACAACCTCACGGCAAGGCGCCAACTGAAGCTTCTATTTTAGGTGATTATATAATTAAATTTATTATAAATATTACTACTACTTATATACCAAACCATTCAAGTTTCCCTGAAATAGTTTAAAAGAAAGAAATCATAAAATCCGGGAGTATTGATTATTATGGGTCGTTTATTCCCTACGAGGTGGATTGAAAAATCGATACAGTCAAAATGTAGGAATTTGAATGATATTAATGATTAAGGGGATTAGTAAGCAATTATTTACTAAATATGCAAAAAGGATTAAGAAAAAAGCTATAAATTATGAAATTAACAAAAAAAAACATGAGCACAGCCCCGACAAGGGTTAATAACTTAAATTCTTAAAAATTAACATACAAGATTTTTCTTTACTTCTCAATCTACTCTATGTGGTATCTAAAAATGAAGAATAAAATAGACTAGACTAAAAACGGAGCGAAAACGAGTCAAAATTGGAGAAAACAAAACGGGGTCGACACCCTTTCTTTAAAAAGTAAAATTTGACAAAAAATGACCTACGAAAGATTTTTATTTTTATAAGTGTAAGACTGATAAATAAATTTTTTTTTAACACAAGAAAAATATTTTTTTGAATTTTTATTTAATTTATTATAATTAAAATACAGATAAGAAAATAAATGATTATACAATTACTAACGATATAAAAATTCTGAAAAACTACAAAAAAAATGGATCAAGGTGTCCTGGTTCTATTAAAAATAAAAGCTAAAAAATTGGGCTTATAAATAAGTTGCAATAAGCTAAAACAGCTTATGGGCTTATTGGGCTAAAATGGCCTTATATAATTAACAAAGCAAACCTCTACCGGATGAGCTATTGTAGCACAGCGGTAGAAGTATTGTTATAAAAGTGTTCGGTTGTGGGGTTGAGGTCCCGAGGTCGAGTCTTGTCACTAGGGGTCTCCTCTTAATTCTACAACTTTTATTTCCTTTTTTTTACAACTTTTTTGAAGAGCAAAAATATGAACTTTAAAAAAAAGAAAAACTTTTGTAACCTTCAAATAAGCACGAAATAAGCTAGAATAAGAAACAGTTTGATAATTTTATACTAAGACTAAAAAGTTGCTAACTGTTAGCAGTTTTAGGCGAATATGCAATGATTACTTAGTAAGCTAAGATTAGACAATTAAGCAATATCTAATAAAGCACTTAGACAATGTTAGCAACTAAAAAAAATTTTAAGCTGGAATGACATATATGGCTAAAAAAACTACTAAACACTTAACATTTACTCTAAAAAGGCAAGTAAGCTTAAATAAAGCTCTAAACTAAAGATAATAAGCTGAAATGAGCTTAATCTACTCTAAAAAGCTAGGCTAATCCTAAATAAGCAGAAATAATAAGCTAATAAGCTTCAAATAAGCAAAAATGGCTCAACAGTACTAACTTGGAGTTAGTACTGTTAGGTGAAAAGCCCAAAAGGACCTTTTCTAGCTTAAAAAAAAAGCTACCTAGAGGGACTTTTGGCTTTCTGGCTTATAGGAGCTTAAAGAGCTACTTATAGGCTTTCTAGAAAAGCAAAGAAACCTAGGGTTTTACTTAACAAATAAGCAAGAAAAAGGGGTGAGAAAAACGGGTTTTGCACCAGGGGAGATTTTCTCAAAGAAAAAGGGCAAAAAGCTAGCTTAAAAATAATTGGCCATATAAGCTTAAATTTAAGGTTTTAAAAAAAAAAAAAAAAAAAAAAAAATGTTAAAACAGATGGACACAAGCTCCCCCCCCCCTAATGAGCTTGTGCACTAATTTTTAAAAGCTACAACAAATTAAATGCTGATATTTTAGGATGCATAAGGAGCTTTTGACTTAAACAACACTAACAACTAGACAAATTTTTTGCCAAATTATATGAAAGAAAAGGCACCTGTAAATAAGCAAATTAGAACTCTAAATGACACAAAACACACACTCTAACTGGTTTTGAAAGACAGAAACAAATAAGCTTTTAGTAACTATTTTGTTATGACTGATTCTAGAAGACATCTTAGAAAACCTTAATCCAATTTTATCTTGCAATTTTTTTTTTTGAAAACTGATTAAGACCTCTAAATTTAGCTTGTTAAAGATGACAAGATGACCCAAATGGACTTTTAACCAAAACTGGCCCAGTTTAACCCACTATCCCAAACACCCTTTAGTTAGTAAATCAAATTTTTAACTAAGCTAGGCTGATTTGAGCATAGAAACCTTAAAACAGATAGTAAACTAGGTAAGAACAAGTAAAATAAGCAATGAACAGCAAAAATAAGCACACAGATAGCAATATAAAACTATGCAGTACAAAAGGGGCAAAAAAGTAGTTTTTAAGCAAACTTTATAAAAGATAAATAAAACTAACATCTAAGATAAATAGCTTAATTACCATAGATAAGCAAAAATAAGCGAACTAAAAAAATTTAGTAAGCAATAAAAATGCACCTAAACAAGTAAAAATTTAAAAAAATAGAAAATGAGAAACTTACAGGGAACCTTGCTTAATACAAGGGCTTTACAAGATTCTACATGACGTTAGCTTGTTAAAAACAAGCCAGTGGGGGTCCATAAGCCAATTTCATTGCTTGTTATCTTCCAATATTGCTGAGTAATTTGAGGGGATTTTTTTTTTTAACACTTTTTATACTTAAGTATTCTTTAGTTAAAACAGGTTATCAAGGAGTTATATAAGAGCTTATATGAGCTTTTAGAACATAAGTTAACACTTAAATTTAAAACAGAATTTTAAAAATCAAAGCTGAATTTCATTAAACTTATAAGAAAAACATTACACTGAAAAGTAAAAGTGAATTAAAAACTAAGCTAGGTTAAAAACTATATATCTTAAAAACTTACTGCCTCCATGGGCTTACAAGATGGCCTATTTATATTAGGCTAAATGAAACATTTAGTCTTCTTTCTTGTCTAATCCTTTGTGTTTGTTTTGCGAAGACAAAACTCATGTAGTGTGTTTTCTTTGGTGAGGAGAAAGTCTCTTACATCATCACTGGCTATTCTTTTGAGTCGGTGCCCAATACAAGTCATCACGACATTGATCTTTCTTGCCCAATGAACATCAAAGGATTGCCAAGGTGGCAAGAGCCCATGTGGGGTATGGGGAAGGGTGGTGGTGACAATTTTGGCCGGATGTGAACAGTGCCCAAGGAGGGGGACAGGGAAGCGTAAACAGTGGATAATGGTTTGGGCGGGAAAATTTGTTGTGTGTACAACAGGGTTGAAGTTTGGGGTTGATGGCAGGAATGGTCCTCCATTTTGTATGGTGTGATTACATTATGAGTCCATGTGGTGTTATAAGTTTGGGAATGTGGCAGAAAAGGCCCCTCAAAGTTATATGGGGCTTTGCAAAGTTAGTCCAATGAGGACTAACGAGGGTTAAATGGGAATGGGCCTTAGCAGCTTGGGCCGGTTATAATTATAAAAGGGATTTGGCCTTTTTATTTAAACTTGGGCTCAAAGTCTTCATGTAATATACTAATGGGCTTGTCCGGCCCATTAAGTATTCTTCGGTGTCGGCATTGGTTTTGACTGTTGACTTTGTCGAGCTTGACTTTGACTTTGACTTTCTTGGACATTGGATTTGATTTGACTTTGGCTTTTCCCATGCTTTTCCATTCCGTGCTCGGTTTTGTCGTTTTTGGCTTTGTTTTTCGTCCTTTTGTCGGATATCCATATCTACACAAAATAAGTGAAAAAACATACAATTACATGTATTTTGGTACGTTTTGGTCATTTAAGTCTGGTTTTGATGGTGAAAAGTATGTGTAATTAAACGCATACCAACGCGTGTCGGACTAAAATAAATAGTGAAGGATAATAGAGGTCGTAAAATGACCTAAAATTGAGAAATGTTACAGTCTCTACCCGTTAAAAGAGCTTTGTCCTCAAAGCGTAAGACCTTGTAGTGGATGACGAAGCTCGGTTTGTGAAGAGTTGTGGGTATTTCTGTTTGAACAAATCTTCACGTTCCCAGGTGAACTCAGGACCTCTCTTAGAGTTCCAGCGAACCTTAACCAATGGTATCCGGCTCCGCTTCAATCGTTTGATCTCCTGTTCCATGATTTCAATGGGTTCTTCCACAAACTGGAGCTTATCGTCAATGTAAATTCCCTCTAATGGCATGACTAATGGTTCATCGGCGTAACATTTCTTGAGATTAGATACATGGAAAGTGTGATGAACTCTGCTCAACTCTTGGGGAAGTTCCAATTTGTAGGCAACTTTCCTAATCTTGGCTAACACCTTGAAAGGTCCGACGTATCTTGGATTCAGCTTGCCCCACTTACCGAATTGTACAACCCCTTTCCACGGTGAGACCATGAGCATAACTCTATCCTCAACTTTGAACTCCATTGGATTTTGGTTCCTATCAGCGTAGCTCTTTTGTCGATCCTGAGCAGCTTGCATCCTTTGCTTGATCAGGACGATCTTTTCCGTTGTTTCTTGGATTAATTCTGGACCAGTCAGTTGAGCTTCCCCAACCTCGGCCCAGCACACCGGTGATTGACATTTCCGACCATACAGTGCCTCATAAGGTGCGGCCTTTATGCTAGCGTGATAACTGTTGTTATATGAAAACTTAGCTAGTGGCAAATGCTTAACCCAACCCTTGCCAAAATTGATCACGCAAGCACGTAGCATGTCCTTGAGAGTTTGAATAGTTCTCTCGCTCTAGCCGTCAGTTTCTAGATGATACGCAGTACTCATACTTATATCTGTACCCAAAGCTTTCTAAAATGATTTCCAGAAATTAGACGTGAATCTCCCATCACGATCACAGATGATTGACGCAGGTATTCCGTGTCTTTCTACTATCTTGTTCAAGTACAACCTTGCCAATTTGTCTAACGAATCATTCTCCCTTATTGGCAAGAAGGGGCAGATTTTATAAGCCGATCCACAATCACCTAGATGGTGTCAAAGCCTTGTGACGACCTAGGAAGTTTGGTGATAAAATTCATTGTGATATTATCCCACTTCCACTCGGGTATTGCTGGTTGTACTAACAGCCCTGATGACCTTTGGTGTTCGGCCTTGACCCTCGCACACGTTAAGCACTTACTAACATACGTGGCGATGTCAGCCTTTATGTTTGGCCACCAATATAATTTCTTCACATCTTTGGTACATCTTTTCAGAACTGGGATGGATAGAATATTTTGACTTGTAGGATTCGTGCATAATCACAGATCTTAGGTCTCCATAGCAAGGTAACCAACTCCTACCGTGTAAACATAGAGTTCCATCGGCGCGTGGTTCCAACCTCTCCTTGGGTATGTCCATCAGGAAGGACATACCGCCTACATCCTAGTTTACAAGATTGTCTGGTTTTTGGGCTTTGATCTGAGCTTCTAATATTCGTTTGGGAAGATCTGAGCCAATTGTCATGACTAAAGCTCGAACCCGCAACGGCTCAATCCGTTCCTTACGGCTCAATGCATCGGCCACTACGTTTGCTTTCCCCGGATGATAACGCATGTCATAATCGTAATCACTTAGCAATTAGCCAATGGCGTTGCCTCATGTAAAGCTCCTTTTG
>BQNB010086802.1:0-26722 GCA_026074375.1 Tanacetum coccineum
AATTGTGTTTGGTTATGTGATTGTTGAGTCTTGAAATGAAACTACACAGGATTTTACAATTCTTGACAAAACCGGGAAAAACAAATTAATGTTTCACGGGATTTTACAAGTCATAGAAAGAACCGTATAATTTTAGAAATTTGGAATTTGGGTTTTA
This sequence comes from Tanacetum coccineum, assembly GCA_026074375.1. NCBI lineage: Eukaryota > Viridiplantae > Streptophyta > Magnoliopsida > Asterales > Asteraceae > Tanacetum > Tanacetum coccineum. Next base: position 158 of record BQNB010086802.1, read on the forward strand.
CTTGTTCGATTACCAAAGAAACTTCTAGTTCGGTCCACCTTGTTCAGTTACCAAAGAAACGTCTGGATCGGTTCACCTTGTTCGGTTAACAAAGAAGAATCTAGTTCGGTTGTCAAAAGAGAATTGGTTCGGTTCCTCTTGTTCGGTGCACACTAGTTCGGTTGATCTTGTTCGGTTCCAACTAAAGTTACTAGTTCGGTTGGTCTTGTTCGGTTCCAACTAAAGTGACTAGTTCGGCTTACTCGTTCGGTTCCAACATACAACACACTAGTTCGGTTATAACTACTACGAAACCCAAATTTTCAAAACTCAAAAAGACACATTTTTGAATGGTTTTTAGCAAAAATTCTTGTACAACTAGTGTTACTAACCCTATAGGAACAATAAAAATGAAAACTTTAAGGTTTTTACGCCAAAAAATTTGAATCAAAAATTTTGTTCTTTATAAAGATTTTGAACACAAATCACAAGACAAACACAAAAACTAAACACACCACTCCATGGCTCTTGATACCAATTGAAGAAACATGTAATCTAATGATCTACCAAGAACAAGAGAGAGATGTGGGTTGTGATGTTTAGAGAGAGAAAGTGATGGAATGGATGATGTTATTACTATGTGGAAATATGGAAGAAATGAAACAACCAACCCCTCTCCAAGGCTAGGAGAGGGCTTATATAGTTACATGATGGCCGGCCCATGGGCTATGATGGGCTTCCCATGGGCCTTGGGCCGGATTAGCTTCTATACTTAACATGACACAATCTACGAGCTAAGACCTATTACAACTTGGAAGTGACCGACACTTTTTGTGTTTCCAACAGCTGTCGTGGGGTAGCAGCCGATGGAGGGGGGCGGCGGCTGAGTGGTGGTGGTGGCGTGGAGGCGCGTGGTGTTGAGGATCGGGTAGATCGGGTGATGAGGAATGATTTTGGTTTTGGCCGGAAAACTTTTCCGGCGGCGGCGGTGGTGGCCGGAGGTTGGCCGGATCCGGCGGTGGCTGCCGGAAAAGAGAGAGAGAGATACAGAGGTGTAGGTGTTTTATATATTTTGAAATGAAATAAAATTATAACTTATATATATATATATATATATATATATATATACTTGTATATATATATATATATATATATATATATATATTTATTATATTTTAGAGTTATAAAGTAAAGTGACTAAATCCCCACAATGTTTAGCGGTTAATTATTATAATATTTCACATGGAACCAAAAGTGTAAATTTGTTAATATTGGTTCGGGTCTCGTTTTGGACTAGTTAATGATATTCATGTCAACGGAAAACTTGCGCCATTGTGTTCCAAATAATTTTTCCATTAAAAACGAATATTCAATAGACCAATTTTGGCTAAACGTTTTAATAATGTATTTAAAGTTTATTATTTATGTGTATATTTCCGATAAAAACTTTGTACGTAAAATAATCTTTTACTAGAATATTTGCATCTTCAAAAACGTCACTCGTATTAACTATGATGACTAATTTATTAAATATTTTTATTTAATAAAAAGTGTTAATTAAATATAATTTAATTATTTTCTTGTTTCTAAAATCTTGCGAGGGCATTTCAGTCACCTTCTGACTGTTTTCGGGTCTTGGTAAAAACTAAAAAGTTGTCAGGAATGTCGTTTTACATCAAACTGCTTTAGAGTCCGAATAATGAAAACGTGATTTAGTTGCTCGTTTTTTATAAATCAACTTAGAAATAACATATATCTCCTTTAAATATGTTCCGAAAAATTACCGGTTACGCGGTAATCGCTTTTATGTGACAATAAAAGACCAAAAGTCAAAAAGTCAAGTCAGACCCAAAAAGTTAAAGGATAAAGTAGTCATTTAAAATTCCGAAAATTACCGGATGTTACAGTACCTACCCCTTAAATAAATCTCGTCCCGAGATTAAAATTGTGTTAACCGTTGTGTGACTAAGAAAAGATTTAAGTTTTAATAAACCGTTTCTAAACAAAATGCTGATAACTTTATTCAGCAAAAATTCAGTGTTTCGACACTTCTCAATGTACCAGAAATTTTGGCTAGGTTTGACCAGGATATCTATTCCGTCAAAAATCATTATAGGTCTTATGACTCAATGCTGTTATATCTCTCCCCTGTGTAGTGATCGCTTGAAATCCCACGTGTATTGTATTATTGTGATTTAAATTCAGAATGCCACTCAAGAGAACCGTCGCAACCACCACGCCTATGACCGGTGCTCAGAATAGGTATTACATGAACATATCGCTACAAGTTCCATGATTGATATAAATGCGCTATAAATGTTTAAGGGCACAGTCTCGTTTCCGATATCTGTGGTGTTCGACGATTCACATCAACGTGGCTTATGGATGTAAGTACCCAACTTACTTGGCAGTACTAAGATGTATCGCGACCTAATTCTTCTTACCAGTGACCCGAAGTGAGGAGTTCGACTATCTCCTTCGTCGATAGGTGTTTATCTGGTTTAAGGGGGTTGCATTAACTATTTGATAAAGTTGTACAAGCTGGGATGTATCGTGACCTAAGTCTTCGCACTAGTGGACCGCTCCAGGTCCCAACAACAGCAACCATAACAACAATAACTATAACAAACGGTGATGGGATGTGGAGAGTGATGATATTTCAAGAAACAATATCCCCAGTATAAAGTTCAACAAATGGGAGGAGCTGGCGGGAGAGCTTATGCGATAGATGGCGGAATATGGTACTTAGTCGTTAGTTCGAGGATGAATCAACTCCATTAGCTCAAGAGTGTAACAAGTCTTGTAGCTCCACCAACAGTTCATGATCGTAAAGATTTGTAACGGCAAAAGTAATAACTTAAGAATGAGATAAGGTAGTTCAAGCAAGGCCTTAAGATTTCTGCGCAGTGGCAAGACACTATTGTGCTTCTAAACCTTTTTAACGGATTACGGTGATTATCGGGTTCGAGTTCATACCCGTGTCATATTGGATACCATTAAGCCCACTCATTTATAATTCATTATTCGCATAAAGAATCGTCCCAATTTATGTAAATACTGAATTGATAAACTTATGGTTCGGTGATTTATAATTTCTTTATTTAACTGAAGAGGCGTCCCAATCCTTTCAAATAAAGAGATTATAAATCATCCTACTTAATAATTTCTGATGCAATACGCGTACTCATATAACCTTCAAGGTGGTGACTGACATACTGATGCAGGTTCTCTAGTGAGTATGGGACGAGTGTTTAAAACTCGTCTTCGGAGACGGGGAGTAAAACTACCAAGGAATATCGACCTAGAGTTCAAGATAGTTAATGAGTACTCGGTTAGAGTAAACAAGGTACATGTCTCTATGAACGAGTTAGCATAGCGATTATCATATCAATCCTCCTATTACAAGTCCCGCCCATACAAGACTTGTAATACTTAGATTCATACATAATCCCATGTAAACAGAACTGCGACGGGCTTTGTTAACATAGCAATTATCATATCAATCCTCATATTACAAGTCCCGCCCATACAAGACTTGTAATACTTAGAATTAATACCTAATTCTATTGTAATCAAATTCTATGACGGCCATCAGTGTTATACGATAATTGTATAAATTTGGTGAAGAAATAATATTCTTAAAGACCATTGTTTTAACTTACAATGTCTGAGAACGAAGCGAGACCATTGTTTAACTTACAATGTCTAAGAACGAAGTGAGACCATTGTGCAACTCACAATGTCTGAGGATGAAGTGAGACCATTGTTTAACTTACAATGTCTGAGAACGAAGTGAGACCATTGTGCAACTCACAATGTCTAAGGACGAAATGAGACCATTGTTTAACTTACAATGTCTGAGAACGAAGTGAGACCATTGTGCAACTCACAATGTTTTAAGAATTGTTCTGGTATTTATATAAATAACTCTTATATAAATAAATGTACGATACACGCAAAAAGGATGCAAAGCATATATTATTTATATTATGACACGTAAGCACCTTAAGGTAACAAAGTTACCTAACAGCAAGTAAGGCAAGTGTGTGTATGACTTTGAAAATGGTTTTGGTTGTGATGCAATGTTTGCGAAAACGGTTATAGTAACATATGCAACCTAGTTCTCTATAACCAGTGCTCTGATAAACAATTGTAAAACCCCCCAAAAAAGTGTAGCAGCGGAATACGTTCGGGGGCGTTACTTCAATAATACACAACGCTAGATACACGAGAAACGACTCTAAACGTTCGTCGTTTGATACGTAATCTCATTGATTTCCTTGAGATTGATATAACATTTGTCTCATAATTGCATCACAATGAAAAGCTTGAAAACAACCCAACGAGATTTGATCATTTGTATATAAGTAGTAATCCATGAATGAGATCTTGTCAAATTTAGACTCCAGTGCACATCAAATAATCCAAGCATCTAATTCACCTGAGAAAAACATGCTTAAAAGGTCGAGTCACTTTAAAGTTGGTGATTTCATTAGTTTTGTTTAAGTTAAATGTTGAACCAGGCTTCTGTAAAGTGTGTTTTATGACCATTTAAACCTTAAATGTCCTTCCAAAATGTATGTATGATTTTTAGAAATCAATAGTTTGTAACAGTATGCATTATGACGTTTCAATCCCCATTAGTCACAATAACTGGTTAGTATGAACGTTCTTTGTTACCGCAATATTCAAAGGCATGTATGTATTTATATTATATATATATATATCATATTATATATTTATATATTATATATATATATATATATTATATATATATTTATATATATATATAATATATACTATATATATATATATATATATATATATTATATATATATATATACATATATATATTTATATATATATATATTATCCACCAAAATGTTACCAAGTATGACTTGCCACTTTATTCAAATTGTACAGTAATATCCATGTGGGTATAAAATACATGATTACAATTACCTAAGTTCATGACTCTGCGACGTTAGATAGACTTGTATGTATGCACTTTATTCAAGCCACCTGTAAAGAGTGTACCCATCTTGGTGTTCCCTCCAAGAACACCCGGGCATTAATGAAAATAATATGTACCCATCATAGGTGTCCCCTCCAAGGACACCCGGGCATTTCTGAAAATAATATGTGTATGTGATTGTTGGCCGCAATGCACAATCCAATGTAATCCGACAGGGTTTAAACGTTTGTTTCCAGGGGGTGGTGTTAGTAGTCAACCCGACAGGGGATTGTCAATCCCCAAATAGATCTATCTTATAACATTCGTTCTACCTTCCGAGTAATTTAACAGTTCATGCAATTAAGCTATATCTATAATCTAAAAGTATAGTTTGTGTTTTTCGTTAAAAGTTTATCCAAGTATTGTATCTCCTCGCGAGATATATAATGAGTATGTAAACCAAACAGGTAATCAACCATGTAAATGCATTTGTAAACCAATCAATGTTCTACCCCCTAAATATATGTAAAAAAAACATGTAAAAAACGTGGGGCTATAACTCTCAATATCCTTTACATAAGCAATACATTGATTATAAGAAAACCGCGCAACGTAAAGAGTTTATAGAAAAAGGTTGTATCTCCCTCGCGGGTTTATAAAACATTCAAAAAAGATTGAAAAGCGAGGCTATGAAACTCACCTCGATGATGAAGAACGATTGACAGATAGGCATCTAATATGCACAACACGAACGGAAGACGAAGCGGCTCGATCAAGCAGTTGTAACTAATCTTAACGGCTAAGTCCCACTAGCCTAGGATAATGTATTTAGGTTTCCCGATGAATGGTTGCATCAACGCGACACGTTGATAAAAGATTTAGATTTAAAGTTGTAATAGTTTGGTGGTTGGTTAAATAAAATAAATCGAAAGATAAATGCACAGTATGTAATATATTCTTTATATATTCCATATGAAAAATAACCCTTATATAACTCATACCGTGAATTATATAGCGAAGACAAACAATCCAAAGATTTATGTGGCGTATATAATGCTTTGCTAGTATTATATAATAAGTGTGAGTAAATGATTGAAACCAAATAATTCGACACCAATATAGTTAATAAGAAGTCCTTGCATAAAAGTAGACACACGTCTTAAAGTTATGAATTAAACAACCGATGTTTGTAAAGCTTTTACAAAAGTTATGATTTTACATTCTAGTCAGGAATTTATAAAATAATAGTTTTTTAAAATAAAAAAAAAAAAAAAAAAAAAATTAATCTTTCGTCTTATTGACAGATCGTAGCTAAAATTGTTGTTTCCTTCCTTTTTGTTAAAAGTATAGTTTTCGTTCGTTGTCGGGTTATTATACAGTTATAATTTAATATATCTTTAAAATATAACTTAGTTCCTTTTACCGGGTCTCTAAAATAATAGAGGTTTTAGTAAAACATTACTAGATATAGAAATTTATATAAATTTCGTCATGACCTTTCCGGTTATATAACGTTTTCCATATTTATAAAATCTAACGTTTTTCCACTTAATAACAAAATCAATATTTCAACATCCGCGTGTTTTAAATATCTACATATATATATTCATATATAAACTAACACAAAGTAATAAATATTACATTTATTTAACCATTTTAAACCACCAATATATCCGGTTCTTATAATATAAACTTTTATGTTTTATTTATTTGTCAAGTGTGTAAACCAAACGAACCCTTATTGTTGTTTCGGTTAAACCAAACGCTCCCTATGCCGAAACTGTTAACCCAAACGCACCCCTTGGTGCAATCTGCAAAACCAAACACCCTTGTTTGGTAAATCTGCCCAACCAAACACCCCTTTAATACCAATATGCCCAACCAAACACCCCTTTAATACCAATCTGCCCAACCAAACACCCCTATTCGTGCTAAACCCCGATCCAAACACCCCCTGTGTTGTTAAATGTTAAACCAAACACACCCTTATGGTGTTAAACCCGTATCCAAACGCACCCTTTGTGGCGTCTGTTAACCCAAACAGCCCTTTATGGCTGTTAACCCACATCCAAACGCACCCTTAGTGAAATCTGCATAACCAAACGCCCCCTTTGTGGTGATACAACAACCAAACGCACCCTTTTTGTTGTAAACAATAAACCAAACGCCCCTTGTGGGCTGTTTTTAATACCAAACGCACCCTAACTGATGCAAGCCTCAACAAAACGCACCCTCGTGGTGCGGTGGCCTCAACCCGAACGCACCCTATTTGGGGCTGAATCGGACAAACCAAACGCAGCCCTTGCTGCAGAACCACTAAGCGAACACCCTTTTTGGGTGGCTGCCACCCATCCCAACGCACCCTTGAGGTGGTTATGCCCAAACCCGACGCACCCTTTTTGTGACATACTCAAAACCGACGCACCCTCTTGGTGTAAACATCAACCGAACGCACCCATGGTGCTAAGAATAAACCGAACGCACCCTTTTTGGTGCGGTGAACAGTAAACCGAACGAACCCTTGGAGGTGTGACGGTGGTGGTGTTCTCGAAGGTGATGGGGTGGCGGAGATGGAGATGATATGATGATGATGATAGTGGTGGTGTGGCTGCCGCGGGGTAGCAGCCAAATGGAGGGAGGGGGTAACGGCGGCTGTGGTTGCCGGAGGGGGGGGGGAACGGCGCGTGGAGGCGCGTGGTTTAGGGGATCGAATAGATCGGGTGACGAGGAACAATTTTGGTTTCGGCCGGAACACTCGCCGGAAAAGTTTTCCGGCGGCGGCGGAGTGGTGGCCTGCGGCTGTGGCCGGACATGGGGAGGGGGCTGCCGAATTTTGAGAGAGAGAAAAAGGGTTGTGTGTGTATTTTGTTTTATCAAAAAAATAATGAAACAAATGTATATAAATTTTATATATATATTAAACTTATAATTAAATGTGACAAGTATTAATATCTTTGGGGTAAACTTTGTAAATATTACCCCAGGGACTAAAGGTGTAACTTTGAGAAACTTTTATAAAATATTGGTTCGGGACTCATTTGAGCGACTTAACGGATGATTCAAAATACGAAACTTGCGTCATTGCGTTCGGAATCATTCTTCCGATAAAAATAAGAATTTACTTGATAGTATTTCATAAATATTTTTATAACATTTATAAAAATATTTGTTACTTATTTTGTGACCCAGTTATGCCTTGACCGAAAAAAAAATTAATTATTTTTTTTGACGGTACGCGTTGTATGTGGTCTCCCAAAACTTTGCGAGGCTGTTTTAGCCCTTTTCTGCTTGTTTTCAAGTCTCGGGCAAAATTAAAAGTTGTCCGAAATATTGTTTTACATCAAATTGCTTTAGAGTCCGAGTTGTGAAAATGTGATTTAGTGGTTCGTTTTTTATAAATCAACTATGAATTAATATATATCTTTTTCGTTTTCGAATCAAATAAGTTAAAAATAACTTTGTACTCGAGGTGTGTAGTAATAAATATGATTTATTATTGAAATACGTTCCGAAAATTTTTACCAGTTACGCGGTAATCGCTTTTATGTGACAATAAAAGACCAAAAGTCAAAAAGTCAAATCAGACCTAAAAAGTCAAAGGTTAAAATAGTTCTTTAAAATTCCGAAAATTGTCGGATGTTACAGTACCTACCCCTTAAAGAAATCTCGTCCCGAGATTAAATTTATGTTAACCGATTGTGTGACCAAGAAAAGATTTAGGATTTTAATAAATCGTTTCTAAACAAAACGCTGATAACTTTATTCAGCAAAAATTCAGTGTTTCGACACTTCTCAATGTACCAGAAATTTTGGCTAGGTTTGACCAGGATATTTAATCCGTCAAAATAGGTGTCTAAAAAAATCATTATAGGTCTTACGACTCAATGCTGTTATATCTCTCCCCTGCGTTGCGATCGTTTGAAATCCCACATGTGTTGTATTATTGTGATTTAAATTCAAAATGCCACCGAAGAGAATCGCCGCAACCACCATGTCTACGACCGCTTGCTCAGAATAAGTATTGCAGGAAACTCCACACCTAAAAGATGTAAGTATTCAACTTACTTGGTAGTACTGGGGTGTATTGCGACCTAAGTCTCCGTACTAGTGGCCCGAAATGAATAGTTTGACTATCTGTTTCGTCGGTAGGTGTTTATCTGGTTTAAGGGGGTTGCATTACCTATTGGATAAAGTTGTACCAGCTGGGACCGCTCCAGGACCCAACAGTAGCGACCATAACGATAATAACTATAACAAAAGGTGATGGGATGCAGAGAGTGAGGACATATCGAGAAACAATATCCCCAGAATAAAGTTCAACAAATGGGAGGAGCTCGCGGAAGAGCTTATGCGATAGACGGCGGAATATGGTACTTAGTCGTTAGTTCGAGGATGAATCAACTCCATTAGTTCAAGTGTGTAACAAGTCTGTTAGTTCCACGAACAGTTCGTGATCGCGAGGATTAGCAACGGCAAAAGTAATAACTTAAGAATGAGATAAGGTAGTTCAAGCGAGGCCTTAAGATTTCTGCGGAGTGGCAAGACACTATTGTGCTTCTAAACCTTTTTAACGGATTCCGGTGAATTATCGGGTTCGACTTCATACTCGTGTCATATTGGATACCATTAAGCCCACTCATTTATAATTCATTACTTACATAAAGGAGCGTCCTAATTTATGTAAGTAAGAAATGATAAACTTATGGTTCGGGGATTTACAATTTCTTTATTTAACTGAAGAGGCGTCCCAATCCTTTCAAATAAAGAGATTATAAATCATCCTACTTAATAATTTCCGATGCAATACGCGTACTCACATAACCTTCAAGGTGATGGATGACATGACGATGCATGTGCTCTAATGAGTATGGGACGAGTGTTCCAAACTCGTCTTCGGAGACGGGGAGTAAAACTATCAGGGGAAATCGACATAGAGTTCAAGATAGTTAATGAGTACTCGGTTAGAGTAAATAAGGTAAAGGTCTCTATGAACGAGTCAACATAGCGATTATCATATCAATCCTCCTATTACAAGTCCCGCCCATACAAGACTTGTAATACTTAGATTCATACATAATCCCATGTAAACAAAAATTATGACGGTCTCCGTGTAATACGATATTGTATAAAGCTATGAAGAAAAATAATATTCTTAGAGACCATTGTTTAACTTACAATGTCTGAGAACGAAATGAGACCATTGTGCAACTCATAATGTCTAAGAAGTAAAATGAGACCATTGTGCAACTCACAATGTCTGAGGTGTAAAATGAGACCATTGTGCAACTCACAATCAATTGTTTTAACTTACAATGTCTGAGAACGAAGTCCGTGAGACCATTGCCGAATCACAATGTCTGACGCTAGTAGGAATGAGGACCATTGTGCTAACCCACAAATTCTTAAAAAACTATTCTGGTATGTATATAATAACTCTTATATAAATAAGCTCCGATATTCGCGGAAAGGATGTGCAAGCATAGCTACTAATCTATATATATGTATGTACGATAAACACTTAATGCAGCACGTATTGTATCAAATAAGAAAGTAGCGGTCGTATGCACTTTGAAATGTTTGATGTGATGCATGTTTGTGGGGAAAACGGTTATAGTCTCGGGTAAAATATGAAACCTGGTTCTTATAAACTAATGCTATGAATACCAAATCTGTAACACCCCCAAAATGTGTGTGCAGCGGGGAAGTATGTCCCGGGGGCGTTACTTCATAATACACAAGCTAGATAAAATAGAGAACGACCTCTAAATGTGTCGTGTTGAAAATACTCTCGTTTTATTCACTTGAAATTGATATAACATTTGTCCCATAATTGCATCCACGATGAAACACTTCGAATGTATAGACTCCAATGCACTTAAGTAAAGCAAGTATCTATTTCACCTGAGAAAAACTGCTTAAAAAGTGTCAACTTAGTTGGTGAGTTCATAGATTTTTTAAGTTTAATGCTAAACCAAAGTTACAATCTTAATCCTACCAGATTTATAAAGAATGCTATGACCAATTTAAATGTCACCAAAAGTTCTAATCTTTTCCCAAAGAATTTATAAAGAATGCATGACCAATTTAATGTCACCAAGATATTTCAAAGAGTATGTATTGCCACTTTATTCAATGCCTAGTAGTAATATTCCATGTGAGTATAAACAATGGATTACCATTACTCTAAGACATGAACTTCGAGTTAGGAACAGTATGTATGCATTTATTCAAGGCAAGTTTTTAGTAAGAGTGTACCATCGTCGGTGTTCCCTCAGAACACCGTGGGGCAGTACTAAAGGGAAATATGTTCCAATCGTGGGGTACCCTCCAAGAAACAACCCGGGCATTAATGAAAATAAATGTACTCCATCATAGGTGGTCCCCTCCAGGCACCGGGCATTCTGGAAAATATATGTGTTCTGTGATTGTTGGCCCCGCAGGCGCACAATCCAATAGTAATAGACATTCGGTATAACGTTTCGTTTACCCAGTGATAGCTAGTCACCCGAAACGGGGATGGTCACTACCCAATAGCTCTTATCTTATAACATTACTGCGCTTACCCTCCGAGTATAATTAAAAGTTATGCAACTTACGCCTAAAAAAAAAAAAAAAAATTTAAAAAAAAAAAAAAAAAAAAAAAAAAAAAAACCAAAAAAAAAAAAAAAAAAAAAAAAAAAAAAAAAAAAACCAAAAAAAAAAAAAAAAAACCCCAAAAAAAAAAATTAAAAAAAAAAAAAAAAAAAAAAAAAATTCCGTAATCATAAAAGTATAGTATGTGTTTACGTTCAAAAATTAAACCAAGTATTGTATCTCCTCGCGAGATATATAAATGAGTATGTAAACCAAACAAGTAATCAACCATGTAAATGAGTTTGTGAGCATTCATGTAAACACGTATGAAATCGACCATGTAATTGAGTTTGCAAACTGATTTGCACAAGCATGTTCTCACCCCAAAAATCTATGTAAAACAAGTAAATTGTGGGGCTATAATCTCACAATATCCTTTAAAAACAATCACATTGTTATAAGTTAACCGAGTAAGTATAAGAGTTTGTAGACAAGCATGTATCCCCTCGGGGATTATAAAAACATTCAAAAGTGTGAACGTGAGGTTATGAACTCACCTCGATGATGAAGAACGATTGACAGATAGGCATCTAATATGCACAACACGAACGGAAGACGAAGCGGCTCGATCAAGAAGTTGCAACTAATCTTAACGGCTAAGTCCCACTTGCCTAGGATAATGTATTTGGGTTTCCCGATGAATGGTTACGTCAACGCGACACGTTGATAAAGATTTAGATTTAAAGTTGTAATAGTTTGGTGGTTGGTTAAATAAAATAAAATTAAAAAGTGAACGCAAGTATTGTAATATAATCTGTATAATATTACATATGATAAAAAACCCTTTTATAAAACTCATACCGTGAGTTTCGGGGAGTTATATAACAAAGACAACAATCCAAATATTATTGTGACGTATAGAACGCTTTTGCAAGTATACTTATATAATTAAGTGTGAGTAACGATATTTAAACCAATTAGGTTTGACCCCGTTTCTGAACTACACTTAAATAAATAAAAGGTCTTATGTAAAAACGTAATTCGTAAAGTTTAAGGACTTACATTTTAAAGTAAACGTTTTTGTAAAGGCTTTTACAAAAATTTTAAGTTTATTCTTTAGCCGACAATTTTTAAATTTTAAAATAAATATTTTATGAACATATATATGCGTTTCCTCGTCGAATCGTTGTCTAATATAGTTATCTCATTGTAGAAGATACGCTTTTCATACGTTCTATCGATTATTGTAAATTACAAATTATTATATCTGTAAATTCAAAATTTAGTCCATTTTTATCGGTTTCTAAAATAATAGAAACTTTAGGAAAACATTCATACATATAATAATTTATATAATTTCGACATGAGCATTTCCATATTATAAACCGTTTCCATATACGCAAAAAGTCCAAGTTTGTCGTATTTGTAAAATTTAATGTTTTTCCATTTCTCCAAATAAAAGTGTTGCAATTTCCTATGTTTAAATCATATATCTATATTTGCATATATATCTAAACTAACCAAATAATAATTATTCATAATTATTAACCGAATTAGCTACATTATATATATCCGGTTTTAATATTTATTAAAACTTTATGTTATTTTTATTTGTCAAGGTATAAACCAATCAAACCCTTGTTGTCTTCTCTAAACCAAACGCACCCTTATCTCGTATAATCATCAAAACCAAACGCACCTTAATCGTTTATAACCAAACCAAACGATCCTAATCTGTCCTAAATCCAAACGCACCCTTATGTGGTGTTAACCACAGAAAACAAACACCCTCTGGTGTATACGTATAACCAACGCACCCTGGTCGTGTGACAAACAAAACCCACTTGCACCTTGTTCCGCGAGACAACCAAACAAGCCCCTACGGTGTTATACCAAACGAGTGAACCCCCTTTCGATTAATAACCCGAACAAAAACACCCTTGCTCGTCTTTAATACCAAACGCACCCCTGGTGGGTTGTCACAGCCAAACGCACCCTTTGCGCTGCTGTTAACAACCAAACGCACCCCATTAGTGAAAATCAAACGCACCCTAATCATTTTCTAACAACCAAAGCCCTAGGCGCTGTAACAGCGCAAAACGGCACCCTTCGGTTGCAGTGTGCGTTAAATCCAAACCAAAACACCACCTAGCTGAATTTTCGGTGTTTTAGTTTAGTTTTGGTCTGTGCATTTGCTTTTTGTTTGTTTTGTTTTCTTTTATGCCTGGTATCGCCTTGATGCATTGTTTATATTTTTTTTTTGCTTTGATTTTTCTTTTTTTTTTTTCTTGTCATTTGTCGTGTTTCATGGGTTGCCTGCTTATGTTTTGCTTGATCCCTTAGTGCGAAACTGCTAAGCCAAACGCACCCCTAGCGTATTTATGTCCAACCAAACGCGCCCTAGTTGTTTTTCTACTAAACCAAACACACCCATTTCTGTTATAACCAATAAAACAAACACCCCTAGTCTGCTGTTAATATACCAAACGCACCCTTTTCGGGGCTGTCACAGCCAAACGCACCCCTATGATAGTGAATCTAGAACCAAACGCACCCTCTTTCGGCTGTGTTCGCAGCCAACCAAACAACCCCCCCGGCTGTTAATGACAGCCAACCAAACACCCTTTTCTTATTTTTTTACCAAGCCAAACGCACCCTAATCCGTATATAAACAAATCAAACGCCCCCATGGCTGTCCCGAAACCAAAAGCACCCGCGTGGGTGGCTGACCCGCGAACCCAACGCACCCTTGGTGCCTGGGAAAACCAACGCACCCTTAGCGTGGCCTAAACAAACAAACCAACGCACCCGTTGGTGGTTATGACCAAACCCGACGCACCCTTTTGGTGTAAACATGAAACGAACGCACCCATGGTGCTGAGAACGAACCAGACGCACCCCATGTCTAGTATAACAAAACCAAAGCACCCTTGTGGTGTTTTTACCCGGACCCAAACGCACCCTGTCGGTGTAAAACCCGAACCCGACGCACCCTTGGGTGGTGGTCGCGGTGGTGGGTGGCGTGGGGCTGTGATGGTGGTGTGGGTCGCGGTGATGAGGTGGAGAGGGTGGTCACGAGGTGGTGGTGGGGATGACGATGACGACAAGATGATGATGATGATGATGGTAGTGGCAACGCGGTGCGGCTGAGGCTGCCGGAGGAGGGGGAATGGCGCGTGGGGCGCGTGATATAGTGGATTGGGTAGATCGGGAGATGAGAATCATTTTTGGACTCGGTCGGAAAATTCCGCCGGAAAAGTTTTCCGGCGGCGACGTGGTGGTGGCCGGAATCCGGCAGCGACGGCGGGAGCTCGCCGGAATATTTGAGAGAGAAAGAGTGAGGTTTGTGTGTGTGTTTTTATTTGTATAAAAATGAAAATGAATTAAAAGATTATATAAATTTTATTTAATAACTATGAAATGATAAATACCATATAGTCTATGGTAAATTAGTAAATTTTTTAAGATGTTTCGATAAAACCTATCGGTTCGGGACCGTTGAGGACTTATCGGACGTTCAAAATACGAAACTTGCGCATTTTGTTTTCAACTCATTTTTATTGATATAAAATGTAGTGTTTACTGATAAATTTTCATAAATCTTTTTATACATTTAAAATAATATCTGTTATTTATTTGGTGCCTTGGTTAAAAATTAAAAGAAAATTTAACTCGAATTATTCGCAGTTATCACCAACGTTAAATAAGTTTGATAAAATATTAATTATTTTATTTAATATTTTTTTAGATAAATAAATAGTGATAATTAATAAATAAATTTAATTATTTATGTGTGTCTGGTTACCGTTGGTGCACGTTTTCAAAAAACTTTGCGGGGTTGTTTTAGCCTCTTCTGCTTGTTTTAACTCTGGGTTATAAGCGAAAAGTTGTCTGAAATATCGTTTTACATCAAATTGCTTTAGGGTCCGAATCGTGAAAACGTGATTTAGTGGTTCGTTTTTGATAAATCAACTATGAATTAATATATATCCTTTTTTGCTTTCGAATCAAATAAGTTAAAAATAACTTTCTTTTGAAGGATGTAATAAATAAAATTATGATTTATTATTTAAAAATATGTTCGGGAAAATTTTCCCAGTCCCGCGGGGTAGTGGTATTGTTTTTATGTGAAATGAACGACCAAAAGTCAAAAAGGTCAGGTCAGACTCGAAAAGTCAAAGATTAAAATAGTCCTTTAAAATTTCAAAAATTGCCGGATGTTACACAATATGTAATCATCTAACAAACACACTAATTATTCCTATAAATGTTAGCTAAAGCAAGTAAGCAACTAACAATGTTATATCAAGATAAAAAAAACAGAGTCATGGCCCATGCATATCATACATATTGCATTTATAGATTTTGATTAGACAATATGTATCATCAGTTTATTATGATGTTAACACTTAACATTATCATCAGTTTATCATGGTTTATTTTTTCCTTGATATGAACGATATTCAGAAGTGAGAACATAGCATAGATTTTGATTAGACAATATATATCATCAGTTTATTATGATGTTGACACTTAACATTATTAAATAAAATTGGTTGATAAGTGAACTCATAAATTTTTCTGAAAAAATAAAGAGAGAAGCTTTGAACTTGATGATTGAATGATCGGAGAAGAGAATGGATGCCTAATGAACTCAAAAGTGAAAAACTATAAAGAATACAGAGCTAGAACACCAATGGTTAGATTAACTAGGGTTAAAAGTCCTTCTATAATACTTTTATATTTACGAAATAAGTCCTTATAATTAGGTTAATACTCAAATTAACCCTTAATTATTTATATGAATTTGTTGTGAATACATATATACATTAAAGCTTGAAAAAACTTGATAAGAACTCGAGTCAAGCTATCAAAAGCTTGAGCTCAATTTTGGGCTTGAGCTTGATAAAAGCTTGGCTCAATCAAGCCAAGCTCGAGTTCGAGCTCGAGTTACTTGATAAAAGTTTGACTTGATTACACCCCTACTTACTGATAACATATATACCAAAGACAGTATATCAGCAATTTTCATCCACCAAGAGTACTTAATCTTGTAACAAAAAAAGAATCCATTTTCATATCTGTCTCAACATGCTCGATTGGATTAGACCCAGTAATAAAATTGTTATAAAGGTCTATACATTACTAAAGAAGCTTTCAGAAATATGGAGATTCAACAAAGGATCAGATATCTGCTTTAAAAGATTAGGGACGATCTGATATCAACTATTATCCATGTAATGGCTACTAAACATAAAGGTCTGAATAAATAACAATTCCCTTCAACGAAAGTCCCTCATTGCCACTGAACTGACATCACCTCTATACGAACCAAGTCTTCTAAAAGTCAAAACTCTATCAAACATTACCCAATTTAAGATAATGTCAACACTAAAAACAACAAATGACAACCCATTCATCATTACTTTCCACTATATATCTTTTTATGTTACCTCTTCTATAATTCTGTGTTGCGTGAGAACGATGGCAAAGGCATTGATTCTTGTGGACGAAAGATAACGAGCACACCAAACATGCCCAGCATTGGAAGCACAAGAAGCCATTTGAGCAGTTTGTAGTAATAAAGATGAAAGGTTAATGAAAATTCATCAGAAAAGTATAACCCGTTCCTGTCTGTCATTTCAACTAGCACTGTTCCTGTTGTTCTTACTCCTACAGTTGGGAGCTTCATCCTGTATTTTCCAGGTTTATCATATATCTGACTACTCTTGATCGTTCTCTCCCCTTGGTAGTTTCCTGGAACCATCAATGATGTCTGCAATGTGTCATACACAGTGACTAAGTGAAAGTAATAAGACTGTAAATTAACACAACTGTTAAGACACATACGTCCAGAAAACTAAGTTATTTAGTAGATCCGGAGAATGGGCGAGTCCGATTGGTTGGGTAGCGGGTCAGATAGAAATTATGTGAGTGGAAACGGGTCAGGTTATGTTAACCCCAAATCCTATCTGTCCTATTTTTTTATATTTTACTTTATTAACGAATTAATGTGCTAAATGTGACTACAGAAACATATTATTACAATAATAATCTAACTGTCGGGATGAAGTCATAAAACGATTTAGAAGGGTTGTACGCGCTAGAAATACACATTAAGCGACCTTGGACCGGTAACCCATTCGACCCATTTGAATATGTTTCTCTTTCGCTCTTTCAGCTGAACCTTGCTAAGTTGGCTCATATGACCCGTTTGAAATGGAACTACAACCCAAATCAACCACCCATTCATGTCTTGATCATATTGATGTCGGTGAATTGAGAACTATTTTTCCTGTGTGCTTGATCTCATTTACATTATCGACAATTCGACATAGCCTTAACTTGTTAAAACATGATAATCGATAAGATTATGACTTGAATCAAAGTATAGCTTGGATGACTCTTATGAATGGTATGATTTTGGCTAACAGAAAAGATACTTAAAAGTTTAGATGTTCAGGGAAGGTGGAAGGTCTTGCAGAGGTAATTGCGAGAATCCATTATAGCTAGCATAACTTAAAGGTGGAATAATGTACCGATCTAGCAGGCTGGATAACGAGTTAAAACAGGTTTGGGTAAGAATGGATAATTTTTAGTATGCAACAAAATGGGCCAGTGATACCAACCCGAAAAAACTTTTTGTCTTGCCTTAAATTGTTAAGATATCAAGGTCATGATCGACTAATAATATTTTGCTATTAGTCAATAGATTCTTGGGTGGTTGTTATGGATTGACTCATTTCCATTGCAGCTACTTTCTTATATCTTGCTTATTTGACCCATTAGAGGCAAAATAAAACCTAGGTCTGTTTACCTATAAGGGTAAAAATTGCCTCTACTTCTATTGAACTATATAAATGGTTGAAGTGGAACTCATACTCGGCCAAGGGGAGTGTTTCATTAAAAAGGAATTGTAAGAACTGTGTTTTTACCGTAACATTATATGGGCCCTGAGAACCAGATGGAACCCTGTGTTTATCTACAATCTCTATTTCAACCCAGAAATGTTTGCCTTCTTCATCACGGAATGCTCTGGATGAAGGTGTAACATAGACCCCTTCACGGCCGACACGAGCTGCAATGTTGTTTCGTCCTTGATTATGTGATCTCCATGCCTATCAACAATGTGTTAACAGTTTATGAGTAGATAGAGTATTTTGAATATATGTATAGAATATCATAACAAAATTCATATCCTACCTTGAGAGGATGATGTGGAGATGGAGTCGAAAAACAAAAGACATTGCCATTCATGGTTGTTACGATAAGATCAAGATCATCTCCACCATCAACGTTGTCTGCCAAGACCATGCTATATCTGTTGATTATATAATTCACCAGTTTTAGCTCTTATTAAGGGAACTAAAGCAGAATATGTATCAACGGAAATTCAAGAGGGATAAAGACTAAAATCTGTAAAATGTTAAAGAAAGGGGGTGCGTTATACTAATAAGCACACACATATACAAGTACCAGAAAAAAATAAACGAATTAATTCTTTGCAATCCATCTTTCACAGATCAAATGCTAAATACAAAACTAGACATCTTAGTTTGTAGGATGTACTGCATATATAAAAACAAAAAATAATAAATAATAGAATTTACTAGAGTGATAAAAGTAAAATTTGCATATATTTTTGTACAAAATAAGAATATAATTTATGTGTCCTTCCACTACCACCACTTGCAAACACAACGCACAAGCTAAAATTAAATATTTTAGATAATGAATCTTCATCACTCTATTGCTTGATCAAAAAAACTAAAATGATACAATCCCCAAGTCTATATGGTCAACAAGTTGGGGATATAGTTAAACCCATATCTAGATATGACAATTCAACCCGTTTACTAAGGAAATGGTTTGATTCGGTTCATGTCCTATCTCAAGCGATTCATTTCAAAATATATAGAGCTAAAAATAGTCACCCAAAGTATATTCTTATAACAGAAAATATCCAAAATCATTTTATTTTACAGAAAAATGATTGAAATTAAACAATTTTGTACACACCAAGTAGTATACAAGAAACTACAAAAAGTGTTTCAGGTTTAACCCATCCGAACCCACACCATAACGTTACCCGTTTTGACCCGTTACCCAACTACCACCTCTAGCCATACGACATGCAAACCTGACCAACTCCCAAAGAACTACACATGTGAAGCATCCAATGTGGTCATTTAACAAAGGGTTTATAGAAAGAGGGACTTACGATGTTTCACCTATATCCACAACATCAGCACATGAAGTGGGTCCATCAATGAGATACAAATAGCCATCAAATGATGTAGTGACAATGGTAAGTCCTTTCTTCTTTTCCTTGCGCTTAGCCAAATCAACCAGGAGAACCTGATTCATTACTCTGCCGTGAGTTCTGTATGGATATGGACGTACAAACGACCCATCCTTTCCATTAAGCACATATATATTTCCAGAAATAGTCGGAACAACCACATCGGTGTGCCCATCCCCATCCACATCACCAACACTGGCACCCTAAAAAAAATTAACAATCAGTTAGTTATAAACAAAATCACTTTGTGTTACTTACAAATTCAGGTAACAATTTCGACCAATTTACATACGGATGGGTCAAATGGCTACAGTATAATAACGAGAACAGCTCATATGGGTCGAAGTGGATCCAACTCCTCGAAAATCATCAAAAGTATTATTAATGCATACAACCTCCTAAAATCGCTTTATGCAAGAAACAATATTATTACTGAGGTAATATAAATTCGTAAATGTATTTGACATGCTAATTATAAAAGAAACATTATAAACCCCTGAAACAAATCCAACACATTCTCGACCCCTTCCAAAAAATACCCGATCCGCCCAATTCGCCAACTATACTTATACCCATAACACAATCAAGCAGGCAACAATACAGCCAGTCGAGCAATGTACCTGAGGAATTAAGCTCTTAAGATGAGCTTCCCAAATTTCCACACCCTGAGGAGTCCATGCAGCAACATTGCCATGTGTATCAGTAGTAACCAATTCAATCTTCCCATCATCATTAATATCAGCAGCTACTACAGCCCCCTGAATTTCAGCCATTTCAAGAGGGAACTTCTCCCTTACCTTGCCTGATTTCAAAGAATAACCAAGGGAGTCGCAATTCTTAAAGTGATCATTAAAAGGCATTGTATTTCAGTAATACTTCAACTATATTACCTTTATGATCGAGAACATAGAATAATCCATAAGAAGTTCCGACTAGGATGTCCAAGTATCCATCACCATCCAAATCCACCACTGTAGGAGAAGAGTATATATAGGCACGGTACTTCCCAGTATCTGTACTCAGATCCAGTTCTGCAGTCCACTTAACTTGTTTTGTCTCAAGGTTAAAAACAACGATACCACCACCAACATATTTTCCAATGTCAATACCACCAAGCTCCTTCACACGCTCTGGGTTGTCATAGTACCTGAAAGGGATACCCATGGTGAAAAGAGTAACAAGCCATTATGAACTACTACAAAATAACAGATTTAGACTCACTAAGATACCAGTGAATATCTACAAAGCTAAAAGGCTTGTGACAATGATTTTGTTACATATAATCAAGAAAGACTATATGATAGAGCAGGACCATAGAACTTTCAATGTATAAAAACAAACAAATATTTAATAAGAAAGACTATATGATAGAACAGAAACATAGAACTTTCAATGTATAAAACTAACAATTATTTAACATGTTTAATCTGCCTATAATATAGGCTTAACACTATAACTATATCTATAGCTCAAGTGTAGTCCGCGTCCAGGTTAGATAAATATTTGAATCTTGTGTTTAAGCATTGTTTAAGATAATTCAAACGTGATATAGAATCTTGTGGCAGTTAACAGCTATCATCTACTTTGTATAAGATAATTGTCTAAGTGAAGCATAACTGAGTACTATATTTAGACTGTCAATGTGCACTAATATATACATAAAATCAAAGTCTTCTCAAGCTCCAAAAATGAAATTAGGACCATAAATCAATAGATAAGAGGCTACTCACTCATGGTCAAAGAAATATGAGACTGCAACGATCATCTCGGAAACCCCATCCTGATCGATGTCAGCTATTACCTGAAAATAAAGAGGACAAAAAATTCCATTCCGGCATTACATACCCTAAAGTCTGGCTTCTAAGGTCCCTAATGCGTAATACTTACAGGAGTGCACAAAATGTGTGAATCAACATGCACATAATTCTGAGATGCTTCGTGCTGCGCTTCACTCCACTCCTCATCACCCCACATAGTCTCATCAACATAATCATCATAGTCATAGTTATACTCATCGGCCAGCTCATCATTATCACGGAATAACTCAAAAGATTGGTCAGCATCAGCCTCAAGCCCTTCATCATTTTCCACTGTTGCAACATGAACATCTTTCTGATCATTTTCCTCGAGTGTTTTTTCTTCAAGAAGCCTTCTTCCCGTCTTTGTGTCACTATTAGTACCTTCTACATTGCCTGGTGCAGTATTTGATGAGGTATTATGTATTTCCGTTGGCAACTCGATATGTGGACTAGTTTTATTTTGTGTATTAGTTGCATCACTCTCATTCTGTAAAGTTCTGACATGTTCCTCCGGAGCAGAATTCTCGGTAATTTTTGGAGGTTCAGGTATCGGATGCATTTCACTCTCTTTTCCCTTGTTCTCCTCCACTTCAGATGTATGGTTCGCTTTCTCCTCCACACCAGATGTGCGGTTAGCTTTCTCCTCCACACCAGATGTAAGGTTAGCTTTCTCCTCCACACCAGATGTATGGTTAGCTTTCTCCTCCACGCCAGATGTATGGTTAGCCTTCTTTTCAACACCAGATGTGTGGTTAGCTTCCGTGGGAGCTGCAGAAATGTTAATTTGAGAGTAGGCCATTTAATATCTCTTGGACATCTTATGATTTTGAGTTTTTATAATGTGATTTAGTATTCTACATAAGTAATAAAGAAGTTGAAAGTTCAATCAAAATTATATATCTATATGATCCTTTTAAGAGAAAAAATTGTAGGTTAACCAATAACCATAGATTTATGTCTGTTATACTTGATGCAACGTTTGCTTGAATTTTAAAAGATGCTAAAACAATCAAAATATCGCACATTACACTGTTAATCAGATCTTATAGCTCTTCCATTTAAAAAAT
The DNA here is from genome assembly GCA_026074375.1 of Tanacetum coccineum. NCBI lineage: Eukaryota > Viridiplantae > Streptophyta > Magnoliopsida > Asterales > Asteraceae > Tanacetum > Tanacetum coccineum. Next base: position 22,832 of record BQNB010086802.1, read on the forward strand.
ACCTGATAGGTGTATGCAACGAAAAATTAAAGAAACAAAAGTCTGTTTTTCCTACCGCGTAGAACTTGCTTAGCATATCATCAAGTAACCATACAAGGACTTTATCACTCTTTTATAGAAAATTTGGTTTAATCCTATAGTTCTATACTATTGAGTCAAATTCGTTTTCTCCACTCTAGTAATAACTTCTCATTTTATTAGGCCACTTTTTTAGGGCAGAAGTGACTTGACCAGTTGGCTGAAAATTACCAGCAAATCAGTCAAGTCATTTTTTTAAGCCAAGTAAAGTAGATGTGCAAAAGGGATCAGTCAGAACATGAGTAAATAGCCAAGATCTATGTAAGCAAATCTTGTAGCAGAGTGGCAACATAAAATTTACTCAATCCATGAGCTAAACAGATATAATTCCAACATTCTGCTATAAAATTGAGAACGTACTAGGGATGGAGTGCATAACAGCCTCTTTAATGAGTTGTTCATCATGAACATCCGGATGAGAATGGTCAACTGGATCCGGAAGTAACCCCACATACCAATCCCTTTTAGCTTTTAGCCTCGGAACCTCTAATTTATCCGACATCATATAACCTGAAGCACTGCACAAGGGTAAATAAAAAAACACTGAATGTGGATGTTCCAATAAGAGAAGGAAAGAAAATGCTATGGAAACTAATAAATCAGTTGTACCGGAAGAAGAGCACCTCGCCGTTGTATGTAGCCAAAGCTATTTCTCTCACACCATCTTTGTCAATATCATACAAGAGCGGACTGGCATGAACAGTAGACTGATGAAAAGCAGGCCATCCTGATACATTATCCGAAACAGAAGCATAAGTTCAAACCAACTATAAAACGGCATAACCAGTTGGCTTCATAACGACATGTATTAATATATAATATAGGTGCTCCAACTTGAGTACAAATAAGATATAATAGTGCTATAGAATGTTATGTAATTTCTGTTATGGTTATCATGGCTGACTATCATGTTAGTCTATGAATATGTCCTTCTCTTATACATATGATATCCTTTAGTCTGCGTGTTAGAAAGGGAGTTGTAAATTTAGTATGGAGTGCATTACCCTATAATAAAATCATTCCATAATACATGTCCATTTATGTACCAAAGCACCCAACCGCACTTAGTAAACAATTTTGAACAGATTGTGACTTTTACAACTATAAACAACAGCAAGCATAGTCTAGAGAAATAGACAAGAGACGACAAATTCTAAGGAATAGCACACCTGGCATTTTGTCTCCATCAGAGCCTTCTAGAACTTCCAGGTAGTGAACAAAAGATGGAACTACGACATCAAGCTTGCCATCACTGAGATAAAGAATAATCACCACAGGGTAAATTATTTACAATGCTTGAGATTTAGATAACTGAAGAATTAATACTCATATTTGTGGCCTAACAACTCTTCAACAATCAAACAAGATAACAGAATCTAAGATTTATCTATCGTCGAATGAGTAAGGAGACAAATTCCACGATTAATATATTGGAAGTGAAATCACTACATTACGGAGACAGTATGCAGCTATCCTTTACCTGTTAATGTCAGCAATCAATGGTGTCGCATATATGCTAGAACTAACTTCCGTCTGCCATCTTAGCTCCAAATTTTGAGGACATTGTTTGTTCAACAATTCATCCTCGTCGCTACAGACACCAGAAACAATAAAAAGTTAGTTATAGCATCAACCATATAATACATACATTGTTAGACATTACTACTAAAAATGGTATACAATAAAGTCCTTATCATACATACTGTCATTCTACCCACTCTGAGATAAGTACTAATTTATGAACAGAGATGTATCAAAAATATCAAGATACAGCACATTACCTTCCTACAATGTAAAAAGAATGTAATACAGCTTCTTGCTACACTAAATGTACGATTACAAAAACAAAGGCAATAAATGGGTGCACTTTTATTATTTCTATAAACAGTAAAACTTATAAAGCATATATTTATAATGAATTAGAAGATGAAAAAACGGAGATTTTTAATCTAGAAAACCATACACATAAGTCATAAGATCACCTACTAGTAAGCCCATACGAGGAGCTAAAAAATATCTCACAAAGTCCAGCTAGCACAAAAACAATAATCCAATACCGTCATAATACAGAATCATAATCAATAATAAAAAATGTACAAGGCATTAAGAGCACTATATCTAATGTCAATAATCCCATTCTTATATAGTACTAAATTATAGACGAGACATAAAAAAAACATCTTGCTAATTAGACAGTTTCCATGAATCTATACACAAACCTCTTCACCTCCAAAAAAACAAGTGTAATATATGGGTTCGTTTTAACTTTTTACATAAACACTAGTATGTCATAACAAACTTATTTACGGGATTATGAACTAATCTGTTTTCGCCCCGTTATTTAGCCTAATAAGTTTATTACTCCCTAAGTCATAACAAACTTACATAAGCCCACAAGTGTCAAATTAAGTCAAACAAATTGAGCTTATGAAATATAAGGAGAAAATAGATAAGCTAACACGCCCATAAATAAGCTTGAACAAACACGCCCTTAAATGCATTTTACGAATATTAGAACAACAAAACGATACATAGCGTACAACTTGTACTGTATAAACTGATCCTAACCATTTACATATCGACTTGTAACGAAATGACAAACTCAAATGATGCTGCAACTAGTATGAACTTATTTACATATCGAATCAGTGTAGCATTAAATTAAAATAATATATAAAAAAAGGGGGGGCTTACAAATTGGGATAACCTAAGTTATCATCAGTAGCTTCACGGTCACGAAACTTATTATTTGAGATGGACTCTTCATCTCCATTTATCAAATTCAATACAAGTAATAACAGAAATAAAACCCTAGTAATTTTCATCAAGGAGATCTATATGTCTTACTCAATTAATTAGTTTACAAAAATGAAATCGATCAATTGATCGATAAACCCTAAACAAGGAACAAGGGATTCTTGTTTGTTTTCTAAACCAAAGATTTACTTAGCTGATAGACTGGTGGTGAATTAGAGTTAGAGAAGACGTTTCTAGCTAATTGGAGTACAATATTGTAAAAAATTATAATTTAATAAAAGAATTGGAAAAAAGAATTGGACTTTGGTAAAATCGAGCGATTTGATTGGTTAATAAAATTGATTTTAGTCTAAATTAATAAATTTTTAGAATGAAATATAAAAAAAACATATGTGTCAAAAATATGAAAAGAAAACTTTAAAAAAACAGAAGTGATATTATAAACTTTAAGGACCTAAATGTAAACAACACAAATCTTATCTTATTCCAATCAGACAACGATCAAAAAACCCAAAAAAACTATATTCCCATCTCAACCTCTGACAACCACCAATCCGGACACATATGAGGATCTAAAAAATTCGTTTTATGTTTTTCACATGATTAAGATTGCGATCGACGCTTGCTACAAAAACCGGCGAATTAATCAATAAAACTATACAAAACCCTAAATCAACATATTTTAACAACCAAAATTGTCGACAATCATTGTTACCTTCACAAATTAATTCGTAAGTTTTTGCATTTTAGTTGTTTTTAATAATTTTGAAGGGGTTTTTCTTAACGGCTCTACTTGCATTCAAATGTGTATTAATTTTGTAGTTGGGTTTTTGCTACAAAATTGATCTAGGTAAAGAAGATCCATCTCTTGAGTTTCAATTCAAAAAAACTCATTTTCCTTCTATAACACCCCCAAAATGGGTCGCAGCGGAAATGATGTTTCGGGGGCATTACTTCATAATACTATTGCACAAGCCATGAGAGAACGACATCTAAGTGTCGTTTGAAAAGTAATCTTGTATTGTTTAGACTCCAATGCACATCAAGCCAGCACCT
>BQNB010086803.1:0-21351 GCA_026074375.1 Tanacetum coccineum
AAACTACACTAATAAGCTATTAAAATTACTATAAGCTAGATCATTCTTCTTTGTGTGAGACCTCCTCCACTTATACTGCTAAGCAAAAGGATCCAGAAGGAGGAGCGTCCTTGAAGCATCAAATCTTAGCCCTTGATTCCATATCCATTTGACCCTTCCGCTGACATGACGCTAAAATGAGGGTGTTACACTTAGAGAGTTGATCGACTCTAAGGGTAGGCTGATTCTTAAGGCTCCAGAGTTAGGTGTACCGAGAGTTCCTATTCTTAGACCCCTGAGAGCATCGATGCAGGATTTGTATGAGAGGATGGGTAATATGGAAATACGTCAGGGAGCGATTGAGAGGATAACTTATAGGCAGTCTTATCACTAGGACATGTATGCTGGGGTGTTTGAGCACATGGCTGGGGTTTATAGTGTTCCACTACAGGGAGCCTATAACCCACCTGGATATGATCAGCAACAGTATGACCATTATTATCAGCAGTACCCACCGCAGCAACAGTCAGATGATGAGGATGAGTAGTGTTGAGATGACACAAGTTGGTTGTATGACCGCATGTTTTAGGTCACGTATGTTTTGAAACAATTTCTCTAAAACATTATTATTATTATTATTACCATGGTCTGTAAAATGCCTCTGTAGGCATTCAAACAATATTTTCGTACTTCCTACTATTAATTAATTAGGATTATTATTATTATTATTTGTATGTGCTTTGTGGTATTTATATTTATAACAAGAAAAGAAGAAAGGCGCGTGACGAAATGACGCGAAGTGAAGATTCAAGTAATTCATCATATATAAGGGAGTATTATTTTACTTCCCTATTTTATCATTCTCTATAATATTTCATATTAGGGACAATGCTCATATTAAGTATGGGGAAGATAAACTGGAATAGTAAACACGTATCTTTAAAAAAAGTTGAATTTTTTTTTGAAAAATAACATTTTATTGATCACATTCAAGCAATCTGACTCTCGATTGATAAAATTACTAGCATATTTATACCACCCAAAAGAAAATTTGTAAGGATTAGATCTTAAGAGATTCGGGTATCCACCTTTGATACCTAAGATGAATTTTATCTTAGCTTTCTCGAGTGAAGGTTTGAATGCAATTGTAAGTGTCTCATCCGCCGTTACGGTTGTGTATTTGTAGTTTGTCGCCTTTTCTAGAGCATTGGTATCGATTTAAAATTATATGAGTGTGCCAATGATTTGTTAATTCTAGAACTTGTACTTGAAATCTTTACGAGACCGCAATAGGAACACGTTTACGTGTTATAAACATTTTACTGATTAAGCCTGGTGATCGCACTAAAATATAAATTAAAGTCTACAATACTTTTGTTTAAAAGCGGTTTTAATTAAATTGTATACTATACAACTTTATCCATTTAACGAATTGACAGCCGCATACCCCACCAGCCTGCTGGTTTTGTTCGCTATTATAATGAAGTACGAAGGTTGCAAACTTCTAAGTTCGTTTGAAGTAGTGTGCTTATCCTAAGTATGGGGGAAAAGAAACAAGTGAGATTCCCAAAGTAGTAAGATGTGAATTAAGGCTCAAAAAGTGTAAGGCCAAAGCTTGAAAAAAAAAAGAAGAGAGAAATAAAAGAGGGAAAGGATAGATGTATAAGTGAAGGAAAGAGAGAAAAGAAAGTGATAAAGTGAAGGAAATGTTTGTTACATTTACGGATAAAGTGGATTAGGATTTTATTATAAATCCTTTTCAACAAATATAAAAATAATAATATAATTAAATAAATTACCTCTTTTGATGTTTATATTTGGTGTTTACGCCATGTCAGTGAAGTTTAATTTCGCGTACAAGCCTATGGTAATTTAAACATTTCATGACTAAGCGAATGAGTGACTTACGTATACTATCCATTACAATAAACTGAGCGAGTGTGAAAATAAACTGATCTATAAAAATTCGTTAGTTGCTTTGTCGCGTTATGTATGCTTGTGATCATTAATTTTTTTATTAAAACAAAATACTTTCACTTTGATTGCTTGAGGGCAAGCAATAAGCTAAGTATGGGTGGATTTGATAACGCTCCAAATAAACATAAAATATCCCTCGAAAATGTGTGAAATATATATATTAATGCATGAAATATTGCAGGTTTGGTTGCTTGTTGGTGTAATAATTGTTTTAGGACCAGGAATGACGAAAAGGACTAAAATCGCAAAGATATTCCGTTAAATATACTAACGGTCGTCAAGAGAAGGATCTAGAAGAGAATATTTAATGAAAAAAGCCAGAAGTGCAGCGCACTTCCATGAAGTGCGGCGTACTTCAAAGCGGGTTAATGCAATTTAATTCCTAGGCCAAGTGCGGAGCACAAATTACTCAGTACGGCACACTTCGACCTGCAGTTACTCCAAAATCATTATGATTGCAATGATTATGCAACCTTTCACTCACCTATTCCCATTAACTGCTACTCTCACCTCAGCTATAAAAGGAGCACATATCAACTCAATCTCATTTTATTCCATTCTCAACTCAAATATCTTATTTCTCATCTTGAGAATCATTTCTAAGTTAGAAGGAAGTTGTGGGATATGTTGAAGTGTCCCTTGGATCTTCATCATTTCCAGGTTATCATCAGATAAGAAGGTGGAATTCAGGCCAAAGAAGGTTGTGAAAGAGTTGTTATTAGTTGAAATTCCGGGCTACTATTGTTTCATACAAAAAAGTTCTTATAAGGAAACCATATAAATTGCTTGTGGAATCGGTATAAACAAGTTTATCCTTTTGAATACAATGTTATCTGAATCTATTATGCTTATTATGTATTTTGTTTCCATGATTATGGAGTAGCATATCATGTTTGTTTGGGAATCATGAGGGTATTTTGGATCAAACTTGGATAAATTAATGATTTTTGGAATTAACAATTATGAACTTGATGTTTTTATACTTGGATCTTTAATCATCATTTGATCACCACTTAGTCCGGATATAGGTTGAAAGACTCTGACTTCATGCTTGGTTTCTAGTTGTTTGTATATGAACAACTCGATCTTAGCCTTGTGAGGATTGGATAGTTAAATAATGATTTACCCAAGGATAAAAAGGTTTAACGCTCAACCTCATGTCTAACAAACTTGGTTAAGCAAGTTTATATTTATTATTTCCAAAACGCGAATCGAACTTAAAACATTTTTCATAATTAAAATTAAAGGCCGAAAGGATTTTTCGTTATGAGAAATATAAAATCTTTTAAGTGAACTACCCGTTTCTTCAATTGATTATGGTAAAATTCATGAACTCGTTATCTTTCCAAGTTTGTTCTTATTTACTCTTGTCTCCTAAATAAACTTTGCTTTTATATCTTGAAATTCACCCTTATCTTTAGATCGTGACAGTCTATAAGATAATCTTTCGTAAAATGTCCTGACTTCACTTAGAATTACGAATCCGCGGACATGGTGAACTCGGTATCCGCTATATATGCTCAATAAGATCATCGCCTCTACTACACAAGATACAGGGTTATACTTTTACCCGTGTGTTTTCCATATATATAAATTGGTATTTTTAGTATTGTGTAAATTTAAGCTTTCAAAAACACATCTTGTGCCATGTAAATCAGCAATTTGTTGGCAACCTAGCCGATTGGTGTGCTTAGTGCTGTTATGGATGACAATTATCAGACCATTGAATTTGATCAAAATAGTATATATATAATGAAATATATAACTAAATATCTCAAATTAATTATAGTATAGAGAGTTTCCCGTTTGATATAAAAATTGCTTGAGGACAAACAATATTTTATCTCCCGGATGTCGTATCCCGACGAAGTGTGAATTTGAAAACCTTGTTTCGGTTCGTGATCGTGTGTTTGAATAATCAATATTGTGGATTTGGTTTCTAAATCTAATAACGCGAAGTAGAAAGCAAATAAAGGCAGGCTAAACTAAAAATGAAAGCAATTTAAAAACCTAACGACATTTAAAAGTAATTAAACACTAATTAAAACTAAATAATAAACCAAATAAGACAAAATAAAATTCTAAAATTTTAAAATGTAAATTTCTTAAGCTAAATGACTTAAAATAATTTTTAAAAGACAGATTATATTTTTTTGACTTTTTAATCTAATTAAAACTAATTTTTAAACTAAATAATACTAAAAATTAACTTAAAATTACTAAACTTAATCCTAAATTTTTTTAGAAAATTCTTAAAAATACTTTAAGCTAAAAAGGAGGTTTTTAAAGAAAAATAACTCAAAAAGCTAAAATGGAAAAGCTGTTAAAAATCAAATAAGCCTAATAAGCTAAAACTGAAAAACGTGCATAAGTAATTAAGGGTGCAAAGGGTTAACAGAAAAGTCCCAAGGGCGCGTTGGTTGAGGCTTTGGTGTGTTGAGGGGGAGGTCACAGGTTCGAAACCTGTGACTTCCTTTTTGTAAAAAACATTTTTTTTTATTTTTATTTTTTGAAAAAACTTTTCTATAAGCAAAAATAATAAAATTTAATAATTGGACTTATTACTTAAACTTAACAATAAGCTGGAAAAAGCTCAAAAGAAATTGACAGCCTTGGATTTAAAACTACATGACATTTAAGCTTAACTGTTTGGACTTATTTAGACTCTATAAGCAACTAGAAAAGCAAACAAGCTTATGACAGCTTATACCTGATAAGCACTAAGGACTAAAAAAGAGCAGACAAAATAAGCTAAAAAGCACTTAAAAAGTTAAAAGACAGATAGCTTAAGACAGACATCAAAGGGACTTTTGACAATTTTTAAGCTAAGAAAAGACACAATAAGATAAAGGAAAAAGCTAAAAACCCTAAAACAGATTGAGACTTATGTTTAAAGAACACAATTAAGCTAAACTTAATAAAATTGGGCAAAGAAATAAGCTAGAAAGAGGACTTGAAAAGTGACAGACTAAACTAGATGTTTTTGGCTTTTTGGATTAAAATGACTAACTAGCAGCTTAAAAATAAGACTCAATAAGCTAAACTAAAGACTAAAAGCTTTAAAGAGGTTTATATCATGACTTAATAAGCAAATTCAATCTAAACTTAAGCTAATAAAACTATTGAAAAATCTAAAAATCCAAATTAAAATAGACTGCATACATTACATTTGATAATGACTTTTCTTTGCTAAAAGGCTTTTTTGCGATTAACTTTTAAGACTCTAAAGTGGCTTTTGCCAAACTAAAACTCTAAACAGACTAAGACAATATTAAAATAAGCTAAATTCAACCAAAATAAATCAAAGATAAGCTAAAACCAAACCTCAATTAAACTGCATAACCTAACTTCTAAGAACAAACTCTAATTGACTAAACTAAACTTGTTTTAAGCTGAAATTTTTAAGAGAAAATGCCAAGGGCTAATGACAAACTATTTTGAACACAAAAAGCACACCTCAAATTCATTTTTAAGGAAATAATCAAATAAGCTGTTTAAAAACTCATTAAACTAACAGATTAGAGAATTTGCTAACTCAGATTCCTAATCTTAATAAAACTTATTCTAAACTTGAGAAAACTAATCCTAAGGCTATATTAGAGCTTATGACAACCAACTTAATGACCAAAAGTGACCCTAGCAGTCTTAACTATTGTTAAGACTGCTTGTGCCAAACACCCCTTTAAAACCTTAAAACCCATTTTAAAGCTTAAACAGATGTAATTAAGCTCTATTTTATAAAAACAGATTAACAACTAAGCTTATTAAAGACTATTAAGCTAAAATCTAGGAAAATTAAGCACTTAATAATAAGCTACTTTAATAAGCTAAAATAACTAAGATAAATGACAGTTTTAAGAAAACTATGACCAAAGCTAAACTAAACTATAAACTAAGCTACTTTACCCATAATAAGATAGAATAAGCACAATCATGCAGTAAAAAGCAAGCAATAAGCAGTATTATATGCTAAACAAGAAATGAAGCTAAAAATTAAAAATAGAGTGTGTACCTTGATCCTAGCTTAACAAGGATAAAAAATGCTCAAAATAGCTTATCTAAAAGCTCCAACTTGTTAAAAACAAGCTGGTAAAGTCCAATAAGCCCTTCCAAATCTAGCTTATCATCCAAAACAGCTTAACATGCCCGTTTTGAGGTTATTTGAGTGAAATGTGTTGATCTCACGCCTTGATCAATTCTTTACGTAGTAAAGTGTTTGTTACCTTGGAAGAATCCAAAATAACAAAGATTGAGATATTTAAACACATCTAAATGAATTTTTATAATAGTAAATCATAAGTTTAAAACACAATATTAATGAAACTTGAATTTTATTAATAACAAAAGTGATTACAAGGCTTTTAAAGAGAAAATTACATTAAAACAAGACAATAAGCTAAAAAACTACACTAATAAGCTATTAAAATTACTATAAGCTAGATCATTCTTCTTTGTGTGAGACCTCCTCCACTTATACTGCTAAGCAGAAGGATCCAGAAGGAGGAGCGTCCTTGAAGCATCAAATCTTAGCCCTTGATTCCATATCCACCTATCTGAGCCCTTGGATCTCTTACACGTTTTTGCTCTAATCAAATCCTTTAGGATTGCCAGCGTGGACTTGTAATATCAGAGGTCTCAGGAGAAGCCTTCTAGAAGCATACGTGTGTGTAGAGTGGTGAGTGTTTAACCTGGTTATTTGGTGCAGGGTAAAAGGAAGGAAAAAATGATGTATGAACAGTAACTTATGGGGGATTATTGTGTTGACTTGGACTTTGACTTATGAACCGGGTGTGGGGTTGTTGGGCTTTTGTAAATCACATGGGCCAGATTTTATGGATTAGGTATTATGGATTTGGACTTGTTTTTATTATTAGATTAAGGGTTTAGTATGAATCATAATGGGCTGACCCGTCACATTAAAATAAGTACGGGCTGGCCTATTAAAGATAAATACGCCTTCGACTTTGATTTCTTGCACTCTTCCAATCCTGTGCTCGGATTTTGTCCTTTTTGGCTTGTTTTTGTCCATATTTGATATATTTGTTACCTGCAAGACATAAATCACAAAATACACGTATACAATGCATTTTTCATATATTTTTGGTCTTTTAAGCTCATTTTAACAAGGAAAAATGATGTGTGATTAAACACATATCAAAAATCCCCCATACTAAGCTATTGTCGTGTCCTCACGCAATATCATGAATACACACTTAGAAAACTAAAATATTCAACCCCCTTAGACTAATTACTTTGAAAAGTAGCTAAGTGTTCATCTAAGGGGATTAAGAAATCACTAGTTTTAAAAAGCCCACCGTTTTACCATTATTATGCATTTATTATAATCATTCATACATATCATAACTTTAAGGATCATGGAACTAAAAGGATAAATTCATCGTACTTGATTTTTCACCCACCCCAAACCAAGCTTAAAAACAAAATCATTGTTAAATACAAGTTAAAATGCTAACACTACTCATAAATGATAATTGTGTATGCATAGCTACTTTTTGCTCCCTTATTCCTAAGTCCTCTAAGGGTTTTATTATTATTATTTGTGAAATAAATTAAATTCTTATTCATATAAAGTAAACCCGGTTTAGACCATAATTAGTTTAAAATCCTTTCCTAAAGAGACGATATGGTGAGAATAAGGTCCACGTTAAGGTTTTAATTTCGCATGATTTAGGGGTTATCCTTTTTATTATAGCAACATTATTAAACCTCGGTCCTTTAAACAATTGCCACATCGTTATGCCAGCCGACCATGGTCCAGGAGTCTTATTTCGGCTTCGGTTTATTCATTATTATTATTATAGCCAAATATCTAGTAATGCGGTCTTTTAACTACCTAGACAACGGTAGCGAGCCATCAAGAATTGGTAGCCTATTTCCCCACAACACTGACAAAACCTCGATGTACCTTACTTTCACAAGAAGGAATCTCTACGAAGTGATCTAAACTAAGAATCGCAAAAACCAAAGCAACTTATTTATTAACAATTATATAACGTTTATTAAGCTGATGAGAGCAAAAAGCCACAATTAACCTCTATGAGCTCTAAAGAGATCCAACTACTCTATGTTTAACATCTAACTTATATTCAACTCTATCATTTCTCATTCTTCGCAAATTTAAAATCTTTAATAAAAAGATCCGCGAATGCTTAGTCTAATAAAAACAAGTTTCGCATATTTAAAGTCTATCATGGAAACTTGCAAACTCTTAGCTTTTTCAAGCCAAAATTCGCGTTTTAAAGCTTCTTGTATAAAAGACTAGCAAAATCTTAAATTTATATAAGTTAAGGGGAAAGCTAGAGTGCAACATGCTCGATCAAGTCAAAATTTATTCTCAAAAAGACAAAAGTATGTGTCAAAACACTTATTCTATTTTGATTTTTTTTTAATTTTGGCATAAAATCACATATGTTTTGTGGCAAAAACGAGGTTACGTGAAGACAAGGCAAATGCAAGTAAGATCAAATCGAAAGATCCCCCCCCCATACTAGAACTACACATTGTCCTCAATGTGAGACTGTCACCCCATACTAATTTCAAGGTATAATCTAAATATTAAGGGGTTTCTACGCAAATCTAATGTCGTTTATTAATTATGCTAATAGATAAGCGTTAATCAATAAGATCTAGGATATCGTATTCCTATGAAAAAGCATGCTAAGGATTGAAGCTCTAGTGAACGAGGGACAAACCCACGAGCACGAGAGTCTTCAAAATTGGGGCAATCCTAGACATTAAACACAAACACAAAACACGAGAAAGGAAAAGGCGAGCCTCCTCACGTCACACTTATTAATAAATATTATACTAATATGCTACTACTAGGGATAAGCATGGGTTACCATCCACGAAGCGCTTGTTTTTGTTAACCGAGTCACGAGCCTGACTCGAACCTGAATTTAGTGGTCCATGGGGAAAATTTGGAGATCTGGGACAACCATCGGTGCTATGTCCCTTCCAAAATAGTGTTTAAGTCTATGACCGTTCACCTTGAAATTAGGTTCATCGGTTTGAGATAACTCGATGGTTCCATAAGGGAAACTTGAGCAACGGTGAACGGTCCAGTCCAACGGGTTTTGAGCTTTCCTGAGAAAATCTTTTATCGAGAATTAAAGAGAAGAACTCGATCACCAATGTTGAAGACGCGGTTCTTAATCTTGGAGTCATGAATCTTCTTTGTTTTCTCTTTGTAGATTAAAGAGTTCTCATAAGCTTAATCCTGGAGTTTATTTAATTCATTCATTTGAACTTTTTGGTGATCACCGGCGGTCTTAAGGTTAAAATTGCAATGCTTTAAGGCCCAATAAGCCTTGTGTTCAAGTTTGATAAGGAGATGACAAGCCTTTTCATACACGAGTTTATAAGGAGTGCACCCAATGGGTGTTTTGAAAGCGGTTCAGAAGGCCCATAAAGCATCATGTAACTTATCGGACCATAAAGCTTAATTTTTGCCTACGGTCCTTTCTAAAATACGTTTCAAACCACGATTGGAAACCTCTACTTATCCACTTGTTTGTGGATGATAGGTGGTAGAAAGATGATGGGTAACTCCATACTTAAGCATAACCTTCGTGAATTGGTCAATGTAAAAATGAGTACCGCGATTACTAATTATAGCACGAGGAGTTCCAAATCAGGCAAAAAGAGATTTTAAGAATTTAACAACAACTTGGGCATCATTAGTGGGGAGCACTTTCTCTTCAACCCATTTAGATAAGTAGTCAACGGCCACGAGAATGTACTTGTTCCCTCGAGAAGATGAGAACGGTCCCATAATGTCGATGCCCCATACGTTAAAGATCTCGCATACTTAGATTGCATTTTGAGGTATTTTGTCTTTTTGCGAGATTTTCCTTGACGTTGAAATGAGTCACAAGACTTCACCATGTCATGGGCATCGCGATAAATTGTCGACCAATAGAACCGGAATCAAATACTTTCTTAGCGTTGTAGTTCGCATCATGATGTCCCCCGGTGGGTCTATTATGGCAAGCCGTGAGGATATCAATGGCTTCTTGGCCGTGAACACATCATCTAATCACTTGATTCCCACAAATCTTAAACAAGTAGGGGTCGTCCCAAAAATAATGCTTAACATCCTTAAAGAATTTCTTCTTTTGTTGGGACGACATCCCTTTTACTACGAAATTTCTCGTATGGAAATTTGCAATGTCGACAAACCATGAGGTACTAGAATCATCATGAAAAGATATCATTTCAAGGGTCTCGAGAGGAAATATTTAATTAATTTCCTTTTTCTCGAGATCACTTTGATTAGGATTTTCTAATCTAGATAAATGGCCAGCCGCGAGATTCTCTGCTCCTTTTTTTATCACGAATAATGACATCAAATTCTTGGAGTAGGAGAATCCATCGTAGCAATCTCGGCTTAGAATCTTGCTTAATAAGAAGATACTTGAGAGCCAAGTGGTCCGTATACACTATGGTCTTTGATAAGACTAAGTAAGGCCGGAATTTCTCAAAAGCATACACCACGGCTAATAACTCTTTTTCTGTAGTAGTGTAATGTGCTTGAGCATCCGTCATGGTCCTACTTGCATAGTGTATAGGCTGAAAATGTTTGGTCTTACGTTGCCCCAAGACTGCACCTATCGCATAATCACTAACGTTCGACATTAGAATTTCAACTGGTAGGTCCAATCGGGGGTAACTAAAATGGGCACTTGTGTTAACTTCTTATTGTATGTATATTTAAACGCTTTATATACTATTCTTTCAAGATAATAAACGGGAGTTTTTTTTCAAGAAGATGGGTTATCGGGCCAAAGCGATTTAGAATAATCATAGATAAATCGACGATAGAACCTGGCCTGTGACCTAAAGAACCTGTGAAAGCCTTGTTGTAACGGAGTCGGTATGAGGGAGTTTAAGCTATTATAACATCACTTTATTACTGTCGACCTCATTCTTGGATTTAGATAATTTTGTGGACTGAGGGACAATGCCCTCTTTAACCAAGGAAATGGATTCTCCAATATTTAGAAACTAAATTAGTGGTTTTCAGACCTTTGCGCATTTTGTCTAATAGGCGAGGCATGAATGAGAAAGAATCCCCGAAGACCGAGAAATCGCCTATGAAGCACCTATTCATCTCGTATTCCTCGAGAAATATTCTGTGGAAAATGACATCATGAACCTCGTTAGAACGTTCTCCGAAGCATTGACATAAACCGAACAACAGGCATGACGTCGGTATGCAATATGAACCATAAGGAAAGTGTAAAGGTAGTTCTTTATCTGGGTTCTTTGCGGTGGTCAATAGGAATTTGATTATATCAGGGAAATCCATCTAAAAAGAAATGAGTATTCGTTCCCTGTAAACGTATTATAGCCCATTTGGTCCAAAAAAAGGCAACTGGAAATGGTTCTTTACGAGTGGGCATCATTAAGCTTATGGTAGTAATACAAACGCGCCATCCCGTAATAACCTAGTAGGTATTTAAACTACATTATCTTCGTTTTCAACCCGGTCATGCAACTCTTTTTAGGCACACAAATGAAGAGACTCACCCACGGGGACTCACGGAATGATCGGGTAAATCAATGGTATTAAGGAGTTTGATAATCTCCTTTTTGATAACCTCAAGAATTTTTGGATTCACCCTTTTTGATGTTGAACCGCCGGTTTGAAGTCGCTCTTCCATTATGATCTGTGGAGTACAAAAACTAGGGTCGTATACCCTTTAATGTTAGTAAATGATTTTCCATGCGATGGCCCATTTGTGTGACTTAAGAACCTTTAAAAGGGCGGCTTTTTCTTCATCTTTTAATTCTTTAGAAATTATGATGGGTAATTTATTGGTTCCTTCTAAAAATGTATATTCTAAATGAAAAGGTAAATCATTAAGCTCGAGTTCTGGTGGTTCTTTGATTGAAGGCTTCGTCATAGTAACATTAACTTGCTTAAGGTCGTCATTCTTCATTAGAGGGACATTCGGAGAAGGATCTTCATTCAACAATTTCTCAAGGTAAAGAATATCTCCCCCCGTGTTGTAGTAATCGTCATCTAAATTAGAAAGCTCTTCCGAGGTACGTAGAAAAGTCTCTATCTCTTCCAAAATGAAATCTCCTCTTTCAAAAGAAGTGAACGAGGGGGAAGAAGGAGCGATGATAGGATCCGAAGGAGTGGGATTTCCACTCGTCGAACTATCCGAAAATCTAAGCACTTCTTGAGCATACTCCTCGCATGCAACATCTATGACATTAACTTAATGAACCGTTTCATCATAATTACGGGAGTATCTCGAAGTGTGCCCGACTTTAAACGTAATGGCCTCATCATTGACTCGAAGAGTTAACTCTTCAACATGTACATCGATTAAAGCTCTTGCCGTCCTCAAGAAAGGTATCCAGAGGATGAAGGGAACCCGAGGATCGACATCATAATCAACTACAATGAAGTCGGGCAAAAAATAAAACTTTCCAACTTTTACAAAGACATCTTTGGCAACACCTTTCGGATGAGCGACCGATCAGTCTGCAAGTTCGAGTGTCATGCGGGTCGAAGTGAGTTCCGAGAGCGAAAGCTACTTCCACATAGAAAGAGGCATTAGATTAATGCTAGTGCCAAGATCGGCCAAGGCTAAGCACTCATCTAGCTCTGAAATATCACACGGGATGAGAAATTTGACGGGGTCTCCAAGTTTTTCAGGCAACTGTTTAAGGAGCATCGCCGAGAAATTCTCATTTAACGGAGTACTTGCTAATTTGAATAATTTTTCGTTATTACTTAGAAGACTCTTAAACGTAGAAGCAAACTTCGGCATATAAAGAAGAGCATCCGCGAAGCTAATATCGAAGTGTAATTTTTGAAATATTTGAATAAATTTTAACATTTGATTATTAGCTTTTTCACGGAGCTTTTGGTCGTTAAGTCTCGAAGGATAAGGTACTGACGGTTTAGGTTTAGGCTTCGGAGCAACTTTAGGCTTCGGAATCGGGTCTTGGACAACCAGAGGTTGGACGTGTGCGGTACTTTCTAAACTTGTATTTTGCACCTTGTCTTTCATCGCCTTGGTTTCACGTTCCACTTCCTTCGGGAGAGGAGAAGGAGTAGGTGGAATCGTAGGTCCATCGTAAGAAACACCACTTCGGGTGGTAATAGCTTTCACGTCACCTCTCGGGTTAGCTATGGTATTACTAGGAAGTGATCCCGAACCCGAGGGATTTTGCATTTGAATAAAATTACTCATCATATTTTTTAGCACATTATTTTGTTTTGCCATCATAGCCTCAAAAGTGTTTTTTATTTCTGTTCTTATATTAGTTATTTGATTTTGCATGGCTCTCATATTTGTCTCATTAATCTTGATATAGTTTGATAACTCATTTGAAGGTTTAACTTAAACTTGATTATTTGGAGCTTGAAAATTCAAAGCTTGATAATTGTTGTTTCCTTGATTGAAGTTTTGCCCTCTTCCTTTATTGTTCGGAGCTTGATAATTCCCTTGATTTTGATTTTGATTGTATCAGTTTTGATTATTTTTCACATTTGGTTGATTGAAACCGGGTGGTCCGAGGTAATTATTCGAGCGATAGCTAAGCAAATTATGGTCACCTTGTGGTTGGTAGGAATTACCCCCCGAATTATGGTTACCCGTAGTAGCATAAGCGGCCTCTTAAGTGTAGCCATCGGCGGCTGGGCACTCGGTAAAAGAATGGGGACCACCACAAGTCTCGCACTTCGGACTCATAGATTTAACCGATTGCATTTCTCTCATCATATCTAGAAAATTCTTATTCATCATTTCCAATTGTGAAACAATTTCTGGACTCTCGGTAATAGTAGTCGAAGAGATATTTCTAGACGTCTCGTCTCGAGTTGCTGAAGTGTCCCAATGGTTGTATTGAGCGGTCATGTTCTCGATCAATGTATAACATTCTTCCGGTGTCTTTTGCACAAAAGTTCCTCCCACTACATCATTGATGGTGTCCCGATGGCTTAATCTCAAACCATTATAAAACGTATCAATTTGTGTAACTAAAAGCATGTTATGGTTAGGACACCGATCAATGGACAATTTGTAACGCTCCCATGCCTCGAATAATGATTCGTGCAGTTTTTATTCAAATTTCGTGATCTTGTTCCTTAATTTAGTCACCATTGAAGGAGGAAAATACTTCAAGAGAAATTTCCTCATCATATCATCGAAAGAGTGGATGGAATTCCTTGGAAGGCGATCATACCATGCGATAGCATAATGCATCAAAGAATATGGGAAAAGAGATAAACGAAGGGCGTTATCGGAGACCCCATTTTGCTTCATATGTTGAGTAATTTCCAAAAATTTGTCAATATGTCTATTGGCATCGTCACTGATTGCAAGTAAATCAACACACGTAATAATAAAATATAATATGATAGAAATTCCAAAACTACCCTTAAGGACAAAGGTATAAAGGAAAAATCTTCATAAATATATATATATATATATATATATATATATATCCACTATTCTTCACTAAAGGATCGAAAGAGTGGAGAGACACTGATATAACAGCTGGAGCATCTACTTAATAAAGAAAAACGCACAGTCATAGGGCGGTGCAACATGAGAATCTATTATGTACGCCAACTAGATATTGCAGTTCCCACTCAGTACATCGAACTCACTACAATTTACTATAAAACAAAGAGTCGTGTCAGTCTAAGAAAACTCGAGTTACCCGAAATAATATGACGTTAATCAAACAATCAGATAACTACATTCACTTATCAGATCTTGCGTCTACATCGACAAATGAGTCACAAAGAACATCAGCTGGTGCGGTAGTCATAACTCCGATACCATCACAATCAGAGCATAGTTACAAGGTCGCAGCGAGGACTCAGTTATGTATTCGGATTACGGGGTATATGTGGTTTTGACTTGCTGAATATTAAGATTTTAAAGTGAACTCAAGCTGGAACACATCTGTTGACTTCGAGAGATAGATTGTTACAAAATTTGTATTGAGTACTCTATTTTCCTAGAGAAACTTGTCAATAAAAAACAGAATCTACATTCGCGCCATTTCTGTCCTAACGTACAAGCTACGGTGATATTGATACAAAGATAACAGTCAACACACGAAATATATCTATATTATAAATCGTATATATGAGACAGAAGACTATCCACATACTTAGAAAATATCTCAAAACTACTATAGGGACAATATTTGATTGGCGCCTCAGAGGGACAAAGAATATCCAGGAGAGAGAGAAAATCTCTTCAGATTAATACTCAATCAGATAGTACTATTTGATTTTAAATAATAATAATTATCTTAGTTATTAAAGTCAGAATTATATAAAGAGTAGGTCTTCACATAGTATCATACTCTATTGTATAATACTATATATACTAGATCTCTATAACCATTAGTATTCCAGGTAGTTATTCCCGGTGCCGGGGTTGGACGGTCATGAGCGTTATGTTCCTCTACGGGTCTAAGGTTATGGTTTAACACCTAAAAGTGTGCTCAGTTGTGATGCTGACTGATAATATAGTAATCCTTGCGTTTACGTAGGTTTGTCCGACATCGTAAATTGTCATATTGGAGTCGGCGGATTGCAATCGGTTTGGGGTTGTCTTGTGGTTAGGACGAGGTTACATATAGATGTACTGTTGAAGAATGTAAACTATGAGCGGCATGAAGATTCACATCTATTTCTAAAAATAACAATCAATAACAATAGGTGTGAAAGAGGACATATTAGACAAGTATATGAGGCCAGAATTAAATCAAGTACATGACAGGAATGAAGTTCAAGGATGTAGTGAAGATAGGGAGTGGAAGGTAGATGTAGATAAACTACACTGTAGGATCTATATGAGTGACGCGTCGGCAAAGGATGCGGTGAGTGAGAGACTATAGTATCACCTTTATCACATGTACAGGGCGCTCAATAACGGTGCACAGGGTGGTTGCTAGACATTCACGTCACATGGCTCTCTATAACATACTTCCACTACATATATGAAACCGCCAGGCAGATACTTCACTCTGAAAGATGATTAGTCATTATTCTTATTGAACTCAAGACCAGACACACACTGGCACGAAGTATCTAGCTGATCATTATTGTTATTACTATCGTCAGTTATAAATTACACTGCATAAAAGCTAATTGAACTGAGACAATGCGGTGAAAAGACATTCATCGATGTATAAGACTCAACGAATACAATTGAAAACACGCGACGTGGCGATATCCAGTCTCTAGCCTACCGACAAAACTCACGCTGAAAAACTGTGAAGCTTGGAACAGAGCTGAAAGTCCTTCATCTTTAGCTTCACAGGATGTGACAATATTTTTGGCAATTAACTTAAAGCGGCGCCCCATCTGGCAAGAGTCACATAGTAACTAATTTGCTCGTCTAGATATCTAATAGGATCCAATCTATCTCTATTTGGGGGAGTATCTATATTAATACTCTAATATTTATTCTCTGATCTCTAATCTTACTACGAGACTTTCATGAAGTTATCAGTGATGTGCATACACAATATTGGAATAATATTATGTACCTATCATATAGACATCATAAACATGATTATGTCTAAATCACAAATTTCATGACAACACAATAATACGACATCTATCAGCATTGAACTGAAAAAGTGGACGCTCTAACGTGAAGACAACAAGGAAGACTCTATCTATTACAATATTATTAACAGCAGTACAGTTAGGTCTTGCGGCTACTCATATTGATACGGACATTGATAACAAAGCTACTATTGATTAAATATCTAATATGGTGCTACTGCAACAAGACAATGTGGGTACTTAAATACAATGAAACACATATATTGAGACAAATCTACTATACACACTGTAGTACACATTCAAATGTATTGAGATTAGGAGTTATATATCTCTCTCCCTATGTCTCTCTATATATACGTACATATTTAGGTGTGTTGATGATTCGAATAAAAATATTGATAATTGCAGAGAGGCAATGGAAAGAGAAGAGTTAGTTTAGTGTGAGTGAGTGTGTGTGGTTAGTAGAGTATTAAGTAATGTACAAAGTATATTAAAGTATCACAGAGTTGAGATAAGTGGTTATAGAGCATCGTTGATATATAAGACTACATTCATTTAAAATGTATATAGATTTAATTATATATAAAGAAAATTCAATATGTGCTAATTATATAGTTGTTATACTGGATTAGTATTAAAACATATGTATATATTTGCAATATGTTTCTTATAGAATGGAGGATTTAAAAGTAGAGTTGTAGGAGGAGGAAATTGTAAAAGTGGGGATTGAGTAGGTAAGTGGTTGTGTAGGAGGGTAAGTAGAGGAGTGGGGGGTGGAAGGATGTGGGGTATGTTATTTATTGGGGGGGAAGGGAATAGGAAATTATATTTTTTTGTGTTTGGTTTATTTGATGATGTATTTATTTTTTTTTTGTGATGTGTGGTAGGGTTATTGGTGTGGGGTTGTTGTTTGATTTAAGGTTAGGAGGTTGGGATTGTTTGGGGATTGAAATAATTGGGTGGGTTGGTGTTGAAGAGTTGGAAGAATTAGTTTGATAATATGAAGTGTTAATAATATTATTTGGTAGTATGGTTTTAATGTATTGTATTTTGGGTTTGTGGAATAGTTTTTTTTGTTTTTTATTTTTATGTTTAATTTAATTTTTTAGGTTGAATTTTTTTTTGTGTGAGTTTTTTTGTTTTATGTGTTATTGGGTGTTATGTTAAAGGGGGTGGAAGGATTAAATTTATGATTAGGTGGGTTTGGATGGGGGGTGGGGAGTGTAAGTGGGGATGGGTTTAAAATTTTTTGTTAACTAACCAAACTGAACAACATGATAACCGAACCGATGAACACCCCTAATTAATCATGCCTATTAGTCCTCTTTTTAGTATTAAAAATAAATGATATTGGTGAAAGGTTGTTAAAGAATGAATAGAGAAAATAGTTAAACAAAAGGAACACCGAACACATGAAAATTGGGCATTTGGGCTTATGATAATTGTTTGACTTATTGGGTTTAGAAAACATGTTGGGCCTCATGTACATGGCAAGAGCTATAGTACTATTGACTTTAAATTTGTGTCTATAAAATCATTTCATGAATATGACTCGAGCAAAAGCTAACCCAACCAATTACCATCTACAACTACATATGCATTTTAAATTATACCTGCAGATAGTTGCAGCTTCATTTTCCTGGAGCGTGCTTCAAGACATTCTTTTCCTGATAGAAATAATCAGTGAAGATCAATTTTCCTAAACCACCATCTGGACTGCACCAAATAAGCAATCCCAAACACCCCTTAAATTAAGTTCAAGTGGACTGAAAAAAAAATAACAATAAAATGTTACAAACACAACACTTGTCTACCATAACCTTACAAATAGACTTACTGGTAGACCCACCCCAATTTTACAATAATAACAAAATTAATACACAATTCAAACAGCCAACAAAGTCACCTCAAGTTCCATACAATTTCATGAGTCTCAGCTAGTATGTCAAAGCCTCGTAGATCAGTAAGTGAACTAAATATGTGTTTGCTTCTTAATTTGGGAGAATTTATTTGGGGTACTTAGAGGGTGTTTGGGTTTGTGTATTTTTCTGCTTAAGAATAAGTACTTATAATCTGCTTAAAAATAAGTAGAGTGAAATCACAGGACACTTTTTAATACCTCAGCTTTCAAGCAAGAACCTGATGTGGTTCCTTGTTCGTTGCAGTCACAAACTCTTGAGACACGTTATATATAAGTAAAAAGTCTTGTAGCCTCAGCCTCAGATAAAGAAGAGTATGGACACCAAGCGACGTTGTCCATCTTCCTGGAGCTGCATCACATGCTGCACGCACCCTGTGTTTTCACTTGCTATTTCTTGAGGACTCCAAAAAATATAAAAAACCTGCAAGTGAAAAAAACCAACTATCACATGGTTTATTAAACATGGAATACCAAAGCAATGGATTCTGCCGACTTACCATTAATTACACGATCGACTCGTTGAAGCGTTGCTCGAGACCGTGTTCTGACTCCTGACTGGATAGCCACCATAATGTGCCTGCAAAATTGTACGAAGCATGTCAGGTTACATGGGATTTTAACCAATCTTGACTCAACGATATAATAATCTCCATAGTTCCACTGTTAGGAGTAGATACATGTTTCGCTAGGTTTGAAACTTAATCTCAATAAAGTCAAATAGACATATTAAGTTGAGATATCAAGATGTTAAGTGCAGCCGATTAGTGAAGTGTTCCAGTGACAACATAAAACATGGTTAAATGTTAAGACATAAGTGAGAATAAGTACTGTGCGGTTTAAAAAATAATGGAAAAAAGTTATTCACCTTAAAGTTCAATGTTAGTTGATCCCAAATATTGATTTTCGGCATCACATGCTAGCGAAATAGTGTATCTTTCTATCAACCTGCATAAATTGTCACCTTTTTATCGTCATTCAAATGTCATTGGAATGAAACCAAGAACAACAAAAATGTTAGACTAACTTTTTTTTATGGCGGCCCGATTATTAACACTTCAGCTTTCAAGTAAGAATGATCTGGTTCCTTTGTACATACGTGTCATGCTTGGTTTCAGTAACAAATCCCAAACCGCCCTTGTAAGGAATTTCAATAAGCAATTTCAAACAGGTCTTACAATTAAATAGGGGCTGTTTGGGATTGCTTATTAGAACTGCTTATCGGGATTGTTTAGGATTGCTTGCGAAAGCTTCCATCAGATGTTCCCCTGTGACTTCCTTTAAGCCCCTTCATACTCGCAACAACATACTTTTTTACATATATGTTTTATAATAAAGTTAGAATGAGATAAAAGAATTAGAAAAATATAAGTATGAGGCTCAGATAGTGCCTTAACTCATAAACAACTAATTAGGAAACGGTCGAAGGGGAATTTAATTAAAATTACTTAAAAACGACGAATAAAAAGCCACTTCCTATGGTGTCGGTTCAAGGGAGATCTGCATTTTCAAGCATTGGTGAAGTGACATGTAAATATTTAAAGGGCGTTCTTCATTTTCTAGTATTTACAAAATCCGAGTGCTAAACTAAAATCGCATACCTATCTACTGCTAATAATCGCAGGGCATAGTAGCTGCTTTACGCTTATGAGTTTACTTAACTCAGCTTATGAGCTTACTTTTCTTTCGATGTTATTGTCATCTGCAATGTGTTTTAACTTTATGGATAGCACATTCACTTTTAGCTACTTATTTTGCACACAGTTTACCAAAATTGTTAAGAGTAATCGTCATAAGACGAAATTTACATCTCCGACACACATAATAAAAAACATTAACAATAAAACAAACATGACACTTATCATTATATCTTTAAAAGATTTTCCATAGAGGTTGCAAATGGGATGGACATTCAGTTGGGTATTTTCTTAAATGGGCCAAATTAGGTTTGTGGTCAAGCAAGTTAGGTAGGCCGAGTAGACTGTGTCTGCGAGTGTAAGATATCTGCATAACTGTATCTCAATATCAAAAGAAGGGTCTCACTATTTGACTTATAAGTGTTAAATGAATTGATCGTTTAGTTAAAACCGATCAAGAATATATTTTTTTAGCAAGAACTGATAACTACAACTAATGATATCTAGAGAAATAGAACAAAACAGAAAACCCTCCTAAATGACTACGTGCTTAGTTCTCCCACATCCAATCAGTACAATTTACCATCCTAAAATTCCTCATTTTCCCCCACTGTATCTCGTTTGCGGTCACTACCATTCTTGGCCGGTGAGCGTTGGCCCGAGGAACAAAAAAGTGGAGGGGGGGTGGGACGATATGACCAACATACCCTTACGTAGCCAATGTCGAAATTCAAACTTGCTGTCATTAGAGGAGTTACTAAAATGTTTCTTGGATTCTAAATCTCCCTTAAAGCTAAAAAATAGACATAAAAACCAAGAACTAAAGAAACATGTATAGATCAGATTTCCGTCTCTAGATTCAAATTTAGCTTTAAAATTTGAAGTATGTTTTTAATTCTTGTGATGACCTCATTACTATGTAATGGTGTATGAGTGTTGCTTATTAGTGCTCTATGCCAAGCACCCTTTTAAATCACTAATATAAACCATTAAGCAGAAAAATAATTATAAACAAATTAGAAATTAGCAATTATCAAATAAAAGATATGTAGTGTCAATGTGTCTTAGTGATGGCTACAGAAAAGTATAACCATTGTGCTTATAATGCAGTTTCCAACTTAGTGATGGCTACCAAAAAGTATAACCATTGTGCTTATAATGTCTACTCCAATAAGTAACACTTACAATTCAGAAACGACTTTGTAATCACTTTGTATAGAGCATGTGAGGCTAGACGAAGCTGGTAAATCACCATCTCAACA
>BQNB010086804.1:0-28088 GCA_026074375.1 Tanacetum coccineum
TCCCAAACACCCCTTTATCTTTTAAAAATCATTTTTTTAAAAACTGAATAAAAGGATTTAAAGCAAGAGTTCACAATACTAAGTAAAATAAGCAACCAAAAAGCAAGTTTCAGCAGGTTTTAAGCACAAGCAAGCTAGCACACAAGTAACAGTACAAGAGAATTCAAAAGATAATTTTAGCAACAAACTTAATTTTTCATTAAAAAGCAAAAGGTTACAAGACATAAAAACTAATCTACTCCTTGTTCCTACATACTTTTCATCTTTTGTCTTTTTCTCTTTATATAAGCAGCTGGTTCTTGCTTGTGCTTGTTGTGAGAGTGAAAACCAAACACCAATCTTGACCCTTAATTTTGAGTGATGCCCAATCCAATTCAATCCAACCCTTGATTTCGTGTCCAATAGAAAAGCTTAAGATTACCAGCGTGTAAATTTGTTGTTTAGTGGTGAAGAGTTATCTGTTTTTGGACTTGGGTGAAGGATTTTGGAAGTTAGTTGCAGGGTGAAACAGTGCACATGAGGGGGGAAAGAGATGTACAGGGATTGGGTTTGTGTTTTGACGGGAACAAGAGGTATAAAAGGGTTAGGGCTGAGCAGGGTAAAATTTGAGAAAATTGTCACAATTGGTCCCTCAAGGTGCGTGTTAGGTTTGCATCCATCGTCCTCGAAATTTGCATTGTTGATCCTTGGGGTTGGGTTGAGGGTTGCACCGTTAGTCCTTTTGGACTAACAATGTTAGTCCCTGAGGACTAACGGTGTGATAGTTTAAGGGTGTTGTGGGTTAACGCTATTAGATGAGATTAGGGCCTTATGTTGGGCTGGTTTGGGCCGGGTTTTATATAAAAAGAAGGATTTGGTTTTATTAACCCTTTATATATATATATATATATATATATATATATATATAAATAATTATAAATATACAATAAGGATCAAAATCCACAAAATCAATGAAACCGGAAGTAGTATAGAATATTCCCGGGTCGTAGTCCCAACGAGGAGTGAATTGGAAAGTCGAGAGTCGGTTTAATATTTGATGTTTGAATTACAAAGATTTGGATTTGATTTTTCTAATCAAAATGCAAAAAAAAATTAAGGAAAACCTAAAAAAAAATGAAGAAAACGAGAATCGGGCTCGAAACCCGTTCTTTAAAAGATGAAATTTTGAAAAAATGACCCTACGAATGCGAAACTATTTTTCCTAAGTTCAATATGATAAAAGAAAATTTTGTAAAAAAGAATTATATTTTTTTGACTTTTTTATAGTTTTTTTATGAATTAAATACGAATTTAACTAAAATTAATTATAAAAAATACTAAAGTAAATTAATAAAATCTAAAAAAATTAAGGAAATTAATTTAAACTGTTTAAAACCTATGAAAAATAAAAAAGTTGAAAAAGCTTATCGAATAAGCAGTTAAAATAAGCTAAAACGGCTGATGGGCTTAAGGGCTAAAACAAGGATTAAAGGAATAATGTGTGCAAACAATAGCGGATTAGCTATTGTAGCACAATTGGCAATGGGGTGTGAGTGTGGGGCGTTGGTATAAAGAGAGAGGTCCAGGGTTCGAGCCTGAGCCTCTTCTTTTTATAAAAACTTTTTTTTCTCTTTTTTTAAAAAAAACTTATAAAAAACTAAAAAATAAGCAACTTTAAAAAAACAACTTTTTACACCAAATCTAAATAAGCTGGAAAATAAGCACAAAGAAAGAGGGGCAGACTACTATTTTAAACTAAGGGAAACTAAGCTAACTGCTAGGCTAGTTTAAGGCAAATAAGCTAAGGAAAAAGTCTAATAAGCACTAACAGATTATGCTAAACTGAATGAACACAAATAAGCTCACAAGGACATGCCAATAAGCAAGAAATAGCAATAAGCACTTAAGGGTAAACTGCTTACACAGCAGCCTAGGGGCACTCTTTGAGGCTTATTTTTAAGCCACTTAGAGGGTCCTAATGGCTTAATCAGCTATATGGGCTTAAAGCCTGACCTATGGTCTACTAGAATCAGCAAAGATTACAAATTTTGAAAACCAAATAAGCCTTGAAATGGGCTTATGAAATCTACTGTTTATAATGATGCTTACTTTTTTGGATTTCTCAAAATGACAAAGGGTATAAGCAGACCTCAAGATAGGCAAGAAAATAAGCTTAAAATTGGAAACCAATTTAAAACATATTGATATTGACACCAAATGAGCTTATGCTCAAAATTTAAAAAGCTAAAATCAATTTTAAGTTTCTGAAAAATGAAAATGAAAAAGAGACTTTTTAAACTTCAAGACACTTTAACAAAAACTTGCAAATTTAAACAATACAAAGGTAAACTTGACAGAGACTTAACTAAAGCATTATACACCTTAAAAGAGAACTATAACGCACACAAAAAAATGATCTAAAGACTTAAGCAGATAAGCACCTTAAGAAATTGATTTGAGCCACAGTTTTAAAACAAAATTTAGAAAACTTGAAAAACAAATTTTTAAACCCAAAAAACATTAAAAACAGATTAAAAATGCTTAAAAACGGCTTGTCAAAAGTTTCCAAGTGACACAATGGCTTTTTAACACCAAATAACCCACTTTAGAACCTTGACCCAAACACCCCTTTAGGATTGAAAGGGTCTTTTTTAGGCTGAAAAACACAGATTTAAGATAGAAAATTTTAAGAGAAATAATGACGAAGCAAATTTAAGAAAAGTAAAGCAAGATTCAAGCAAATATAAGCTTTAAATAAGCAAAAAGGAAATAAGCAAATTAAAGGCTAAAAACACAGATTAAGGCAAAATCTCAAAGAAAAGACAACTAAGCATTGAGTAAAGATACATAAGCATAAGGCATCAATAAACTAGAAACGAAAGGCTACAAAATCAGCATAAATAAGGCTCCCTATGATTGTAAATAGCAGAAATTGCAAACATTAGGAAAAAGAGAGCTTACAGAGTCCTTAAGCTTATGGCAATGATATAAGCTTTCAAAAGCTTAAAAAACAAAACCCTATTGCTAACCATAAGCTATCAAACCAATTGGCCATCTTAATTCAACATGTCCTTTGCATTTTTTTTTTGACTTTTGTACTTTTTTTCAGAGAATATGATATAGCTTATATAAAGCTTTCAATGATTAAACGCTTTACTCCTATAAGCATTATACAATAGCCATACATTTTAAAGACAAATAAGTAAATGACACTATTTTAAAGAAAGCTTAAAAATGACAGAAATCTAAATGCAATAATTTAAATGACAAGAAATGAACTGACAGAAAACTTAAATTGCAATATTGAAAATGGTACAAAATTTTGATATTACAAGTTGTTGTTTTTTACAAAAATTCGACTCTCTGGTTTAAATGAACTATAGATGTTCTATTTATACTAAAAGCTAAGGTCTTCACTTGTGCTTGTTTGCTGAGTGAGTCCAGGCTTGTGTTTCTTGTGTGTGTAGAATCCAAAGTCCATCCTAGCCATTAAACTTTCTTGGAGCCCAAGTCGAATTGATCATAACCCTTGATTTCATATAGCCAGTGGGGTGAGTAAGGATTGCCAAGGTGGCAATGGGGTGGGGTGAGATGGGAGTTATAGTTTTTGGCTTGGTGTTGCAGGTATGGACAAAGAGACAGATGAATAGTAGCTGGGCGGCGGGTTGTTCTATCTTGAGTTATAAGGGCAGGGGTGGAAGTTTTGGGTTTGGGCAAAAAGAGTCCCTCATGGTTATATGTTTGTTTGCATAAAAGGTCCAAGTGGTGTTAAACTTTAGGGCATTTTGGCATAACGAGTCCTCCAAGGTGTTATATGTTGTTGCAAACTCCGTCCTTGGGACTAACAAAGGTATAACAGGTAGGGTGTTTGGGCTAACAGTCGTTAAAGGCTGTTGGGCCTTTATATAATTTTGGGCCGTATAGGGTTATTAGGGGGTTTTGGGCTTTTTAATTAAACTTGGTCTTAAAAAGTCTTCATATTATGTTTAAATGGGCTGACCCGGCCCATTAGATGGGACCGACTTGGCCCAATAAAAAGGGTTGGGTTGGCCCAATAATTTTTCTTCGGTTTTGGCTTCGGCTTTGACCGTTGACTTTTCCGGGTTGACTTTGACTTTGACTTTTGTTGACTTTGGCTTCGATTTGACTTTGGCTTTTCCACGCTTTTCCACTCCGTGCCCGGTTTTGTCGTTTTTGGCTTTGTTTTTCGTCCTTTTGTCGGATATCCGTTTCCTGCACAATATAAGTGAAAACATACAAATACAATGTATTTTTGGTACGTTTTGGGTCATTTAAGTCCGATTTTAATGGTGAAAAGTATGTGTAATTAAACGCATACCAAAATCCCCCATACTAAGACATTGTCGTGTCCTCACGCAATGCTATGAAGTAAGCACTTAGAAAACTAAGAATCTCGATCCCCCTCGACTAATAACCTCGAAAAGTAGCTAAGTGTTTGTCAAGGGGAATTTAAAGACTCATAAGTTTTGAAAAGCCCCGTCTTTACCATTTTTAAACTCTTATTCCTACACATATTTTTTTGTATTTTTCATTTCAAGCAACTAACTAACTTATTTGACTTTCGTTATTTTATAACTTTTAGGGATCATAGAACAAGATGCATTTCGATCCGAGAATGCCCCAAAAAGGATAAATTCATCGTCCCTGACTTTTCATTTATTCCAAACCAAGCTTAAAACGAAATCACCGCTAAATATGAGTTAAGATGCTAACACTACTCATATTTGCAACTTGTGAACTTTTCACTCCCGACAATTATTATATCTTAGGTGTATGTGCTATTTTGAATTTCAACTATGGATCAACGTTTTGCAAAATTCTATGCTTCACGTTCCACCCGAGAATAATGAGTTTGAAGGCGAGATCATCCCATGTAGCGACTTTCGTCTCGGCACATCCCAACCTTGCGGTTAAGTGACCAGGCTTTTGACACCCCACAGAGACTAGTATCGGGACTCACGGACCTTAGGTTTCAAAAACTCTCAGGTTTCTCGTATACACATAGCTTATAAAATAGAATAGTCAAAGTTCAAAAGCATATTTAAATTTAACAAAAAGAAATCTATTTATTAATTCACACTTAATATTAAACACTTATGCAATTGTAACCCTCGACCTTTTAGAAGGCTGCAACATCGGTTGTGAGCCGGCAAGATGCAACAAACTTTTATCAGTCTCGGATTTTTATTCTTACTATGGGCTTTCTTTAGAAGGCTGTAACATCGGTTGTGAGCCGGCAAGATACAACAAACTTTTATCAGCCCACAGTTTATATTTATTATATTTTTATTTTTTTCATTTTTCATCATCATTTATATATATATATATATATAGGGAAGACTTCTTTTTGAAAAATTCAAGTATAAATTTGAACTAAGGCTAAAATTTTTGCTATATACTACATAAAAATTATTGATTTAAGTTTAATCTCCAAGAATAGCACGTATATTAATCAGGTTAAGAGCTTATGGGAGAAAAAGCGACAAATTACACACATGAGCTCTTAAGATTTCCAAATAATCCTTGTTTAGCATCCAACTCATACTTAACACTATCATTTTTCGTTCTTCGCGAATATTCGCGAACGCTTAGTCTAAAAGTTAAGGAACAAGCTAGAGCTCAACACGCTCGATCGAGTCAAAATTTATTCTTATTCTACCCAGCAGGAAAGTCAAAATTGTGACAAAACACTTATTTTATTTTTGAAAATTTTTAAATTTTTTCATTTTTTTGGTATTTTTCAAAAATTTTGGTGGTAAAAACGGGATTACGTGAAAACAACGACTGCAGGCATAATCAAATCGAAGATCCCCCCATACTAAGACTAAACATTGTCCTCAATGTTTTACGAAGGGTCTCTACGTAAATCCTAAGCCGTTTATTAGGTATGCTTAAAGATAAACGTTAGTCGATAAGATTTGGATATCAGATTCCCAAAATGAAGCTGAGGATGTGAAGCTCTTGTGATCAAAAACTGCGAGCACGAGAGGCTTCAAAAATCCGGGAATTCCTGGACATACAACACAAAACACAAAACACGGAAAAAGAAAGGGGCGAGCCTCCTCACACAACAAAAAACACTTATTCATTACTACAATACTACTACTACTACTACTACTACGATGATAATACTAGGATAAGCATGGGTTGCCACCCACGAAGCGCTTGTTTTAGGTCACTTAGCTTGACCTAATCCCCCATACTTGAGCTTGTCAAGGGGGATAGAAGTGGAGACACGGAACATCCAAGACTCGGATGTCCTCTTGGTAAGAGCAAGGAAAAATCTCCATCGGGCTTTCAAGAATTTTAGTGACTTTGAAAGCTTTAGTGCCCCGATGAGATAGTTCCGGGAGAAGAGAGGTATGAACTCTTTTAGAAGTTAGAATCCCAGGGTTGTAGACTTTTTCCTCATTTTCGGGTGAAAATGAGAGTAAAGCTCCTAGCCCGGGAACATCTTTGTGGAAAGGAAGTTCATAAAGACGAGGATTAAAATCCTCAAGAATTACAGAAGCATTAGTGGTCTTCTTTACATTCTTATCCGGTGTTGCAAAGTTGGTGACTTCAAAGAGGTTCTCATGAATGAGTATACCCGGATTAAATACCTTGTCCTCGTTGTTGGTCGAAGGCAAAGCATCAACCTCGGAAAAATCCTCATAGAAAACCGAGTCATACTCGAGAAAAGGAAGGACATTATTTGATTCAGGAAGATCAAGTTCATCAATCAAGAGTTTAGACTCTTTGATTTTCTCTTCCTTGAAGTCAAATGGATCATCATAAGTATCATCATTAACGGTCTCATGATCAAAAAGATTATCATCATAATCATCCCATAATGGTGGGCTGAGTAATCAAGACGCTTGTACATCGGATGAAATCTCAGAAATGGTATCATCAAAGATTGTCATCAAGAGGAAATTTTCATTAACCGAACTTCGAGAATAGATTCATATCTTGGACGATCATGGTTAAGCAAATACTCTAATTCTAGAAGATCGGATTCGGCATCAAAGGGAAGATCATCATTTCCTGGTGGAAATGTGATGTGAGCGAGTTCATCGGCGAACTCTTCAAGAAAATAGTCGCTAGTCTCAGAAATGTGGAGACTAGGTGAAGAAGAGGTGGTACTTCCACTTAAAGAATTATGAAAAGGAGGGAGAAGAGATGAAGTATTACTATTTCCTAGGGGAAATGAATCACTTGCGAGATAAGTTTCAAATTCTTCCCAAATTAACTCACTTTCTTCGAGGGAGATAAGTATGGGGGAAGAAGAAGAAGACTTGGCCTCGGGTTCCGAAATCAGAGTGGGATTACCACTTGGATGATTATCATGATACGGAGGGAGATCTTTGGTTTTATCAAGATTTAGAAAGTTCTCAATAATGTATTCCTCTGGATCAAAGATATCATCATTAACTTCCGGTGAAGTTAAGTTGGTATGAGAAGAGACACGAGAAGTGGGATTGCCACTTGGATGATTTGTTGCAAACAAATCTTCACGAATTTTCTCATGTGAAACATTGTAGACATCAATCATATTGATTGATTCTTGATGAGGTTCGTTTGAATAGCTTGAAGTGTCATTTCTCTTGTTCAAGATTAGTCTTTCATTACCGTCACGGAGAATCATTTCTTCCCCATGAACGGAACATTGTTTATATCAAAGCAGAATGTTTCTTCGATGACGGTAGCGGTCTGGTGAGAAACGATACATACACCAGTTCCCAGAAGCACGCAGAGCGGAAAGCGATCACACCTGTCGTGCCCCATACAACCCTTCAGACAGCAGACCCATACATATCATCAAAATCACTGCAACACTCAAAAAAGCGCAGCGCCGCGCGCCAACCGCGGCCCCCATATCCCGAGGATCACCTCCCTGCCGGCGCGATAATCCCCGCTGAACTCTTCACAAACCGGAACAATGAGACCCCCATCTCTATGTCAATTTCCTCTTCGGAGTGCAAATATCACAGTTAGCAAGTTCAAGAGTCATTTGGGTCGAGAATAAGCTTGGGTAATCCCCTAAACTTTTCCACACCGAGAGTGGCATCAAGTTGATGCTAGCACCTAGATCGGCTAGGGCCTTGCACTTGAGCTCATTAAAACCAACTGAATAGTGAAATATTTCCCAGGCGTACCTGTTTTTCGGGAAGCTTCTTTAGGATAACCGCTGAGCAATTTTCACTAACGGGTGTATTTGCCAATTCAATAAGTTTCTCCTTATTGGAAAGGAGACTCTTAAGCATCTTTTGATATTTTGGGATTAAAATCAATGCATCGGCAAGAGAGATGTTGATGTGAAGTTGTTTAAACATTTGCCAAAATTTGTGAATTTGAACATCATCCTTTTCTTTTTGTTTCTCTTGGTTCATTCTAGACGGATAAGGGATATACGGGTGACGAGGATCCCTTTGATGAATCATAAAATTTCTTTGTTTAGCTTTTTGGACTAGAGGAGGTGGGACCTTAATGGTAAACTCACCATGTTCTGGGTCCGTGAAAGTCTCCTCTACACGTTCATCCTCCTCCGGATTAATAAACGGATGGGGCATAGGAACAGAAGGTTCATCAAGAACAAGACCACTTCGAGTGGTAATGGCTTTCAATTAACCTTTTGAGTTAGCAATGGTGTTGCTAGGGAGAGATCTCATACCTGATGAAGAAACGGTATTCATTTTGATAAAGTTACCTAGCATACTTTTAAGCCTTTGATTTGAAGTAGCCAAGTTGTTCATTTGAGTTTGCATTGAATTGATCTTGTTTTCATTAATCCTGATGTAGTTTGTTAATTCTTGCGGTAAAGCAACCGAAGGGTGGGTATTAGGGGCTTGATAATTTTGAACCTGATTCTGATTATGATTAGTGATAAGTGTAGAATACACATATCCATTTATGCTTAAAATAGCCCAATTAAACCCAAAAACAGACCAAAAATGGCAAAAATATGCTTGTATTTGTGTTTTGTGTATGCAGGTACGGATAAGTCAAAAAATCACAAGAAAACAGTCAAAAACGGGCAAGCACGGACACGAGAATCAGAAGAGTACAAAGCCAAAGCCAGAAAATTCAAGCCTCAGTCAAATCCAGTCAAAGAAAAGCCAATCAATGGTCAACAAAAGTCAACAAAGCCCATTTCCTCTTATTATAAAAACATAAGGGCCAATTTTGCAAATCCCGAAAGTTATTTATAACTTGAAAAAGGGAAAAGATAGAAAGGGGCCATTTGTGCAACAATGCCAAACTTATAACAGTTTTAACTGTCGAAATAAGGGCGCCAAAGGTGTTACTATTCACCTTTCTTCCCCGTTTCACCATCCAGGGTAAATCAAAGGGGTTTTCCAAATTAAAGGGTGCTTAAGTCAATTCAAGAGGTCTACATCACAAATGAAGGGACAAATCAGTCTTTATCAAGGGATTCATTAAATTCCTCTCTCAAGAAGAGCCACGTATCAATGAAAGAAGCACAAAATTAAGTGGGTTTTTGTGCTAAAACACTCACAAAAGAAGCACAAACGTCAATCCAATAAGGGAACGACAAGCTTTGGCATTCCTAAGTGTGTCCACAATTTGATCAAACGGCCACAATAGAAGCTCAAATGATTGAAGAAATGATTGGCCAAGATTGAAAGATTTGAGAGCAAAGGGAAAGGGTCTGGAAGCTTCAGCTTGGCACTATAAATAGGCCTCACCTCTCACACACAAGAGAGAGTAGTTTTTTGAGTAATTTAGTCTAGCTTAAATTTTGTATTTTTCTTAAATGTAATTTTCCTTAAAATGTTTTGTAATCTCCTTTTCAAGTAATGTAATCAGTACTTTTTATTAATGAAATTTAGTTTAAATCGTTCAAAAAGCTCTCTTAATAAACCAAATTGTCTCAATAAGCTAATAAGCTCATTCAAAGCTCTTTCAGTCTATAAGCTGAAATAGAGCTTATTGAATTCAGTATTAATCTTATCTAAACCTTAAATCAGTTTAATCTTACATGGATCTTATTGGATTAGAGCTTTTGGAAGGGGATCTTAACTTGGAAGAGATCCCAAGGACTTTTACTCTAGCTTATCTAATAAGCTAGAGAGCTTGTAGCTGCCTTAATTGGTTCCTTTTGTTTAGCTAAAGGATCAAGTAAGTTTCTCTTTTTATTCTTCTTCAATTCCAATTTAAATTGCTTAGTTATAGTTTATATGCTTAATATTGCTTATTTGCTTATTCTCTTGCTTATTAGTGTTTAAATATCTCTTCTAGTGCTTATTAGTTGTTTGTCCTCATCTGTTTTTGCTTAAATAGTTATAGATCATTAGTTACTAATTTCTGTCATAAAAACTCACAAAATCCAAAAATATTAGCTTAATTAGTTAAGATCTTAGAATTTTACTTATTCAGTTGTTTAATCATGATTGCTAAGTTTGTTTTAAGCTAGTTTTTATCTGGTATTTAGAATTTGTTCATTAGATTCCTCTTAAAAAGTTTTTCTTAAATCTGTCATAGTCTAAAAGGGGTGTTTGGTTTAGTGCACTCTTGAATTGCACTAGCAGTACTAACATAAGTTAGTACTGCTGAACCTTTACTCATACCTAGTATAACCATTCGTTAGTACTGTCCTGCTCAGCTTTAGGACTTCTTAAGCTAGGAATTCAGTATAGTTATAGCTTATTATAAATTTAGTTTCAGCTTTCATTTTCTAGCTTATTTCATAGCTTAATTCTGTTCTTAAAAGTCAAATTGCATCAGCAGTACCTTCACTTGAAAGTACTGCTGAACTTTTACACTAGCAGTACTAACCTCAGTTAGTACTGCTGTGTTCTTAGCTTAATTTGGATAAATAATTTTAAGGTTTAGCTTACCAAATTCAGTAGGAGTTAAGCTTATTTCATTGCTTATTTAGTTTTCAAAAGTCAAATTGCATCAGCAGTACTTTCAAGTGAAAGTACTGCTGAACTTTTTACACTAGCAGTACTAACCTCAGTTAGTACTGCTGTGTTCTCAGCTTAATTTAGATAAGTAATTTTAGGATTTAGCTTATGGATCTAGATTTTCTAGCTTAATTAGATAGCTTATAGGTAGTTTAATATGTTTTCAAAGTTTCAGAGTCTAGTTTAGCTTATTAAGTTTCCTAGCTTATTTGGAGTTTGTGTTTCTTTGCTTATTTCCTGAGTTTGCTTATTTCATGATCAATTTCAGTAGCTCAAAAGTAGTTTAAGCTTTAATTTCTTTGCATATTTAGATTAAGCACATCATAAGCTTTCTAGATCACTTTTCCTTTTTAGAATTAAGCTTAATTTGAGCATTTTATGGCTGTTTAAGTAGAAGTAAGCTCAAAACCTCACTTTCTGTAATCAGTTTAGAAATAAGCTCTTCCTGAGCTTATTTGAGATTTTCAGCCCTAGTAGCTTTTATTAATTTTGTTCCCCTTAGTTTCTTTTACAACTTTGCTTCTTTGAGTTTTTCATTTTAAGCACTTTTCAAATTTCACCTTAATTCGGGACTTAGTTTGTTGTCGGGGTATATTCTTAGGGTAGGAAGTGTAACTTTTCGATTTTAATTGTTTTTCAGTTAGTCCCTCCGTTAGTTTGTTAGTTTCCCCGTTAGTTTCTTAGGTTTTGCTCCATTAGTCCTTAGTTAAGTTTTTAATTAGGTTTATTAATTTTAATTAGTATTTAGGTTTGATTTTTAATTAGTTTAATTAAACTTTTATAAAAAGATAAAAATTAGGGCTTTTATTTTTAATAATTTTCTTCACTTTTTCTTCATTTAGTGAAAATTTAGTTTACATTTTTAGGATTTAAAATTTGTTTATTTGCTTAATTGTCATTATTTGTTGCTTCTTAATTTCGTAGTAATAGCTTATCCAAAATATCTTTGCTTCATTCAAATCAGGATCCGAACCTAAACGTGGTTTCAATTTCACTAGTCATTGGGGAAACGACCCGGGTGATCATACTTGCCCGGTTTAAACATACGTATATTATATATATTATATTATTTTTGTAAGTTTTAACTTTTTACCTTAGTTAAAGGTGAATAGTTGGAATTTACCTAAGTAGTATTTTTATTATATATTTTATAGGTACGTAAAACTACGAATCAGTTTTTGGCGCCGCTGCCGGGGACTAGTGTTTACGATATAGCTTAAAAGAGCTATGGGCTTTGGCTCTTGGAACAATAAATAACTGAAAGTCATAAAAGTAAGATTTGCATAGCATAAAAAACTAACTTTTCATTAAAATTTAAGAGGGTCAAGGCTGTGAAAAATGTAAAGACAGAAATTAAATGACCTAAAACATAAATTTTAAAACATTAAAATTTTTAAATTAATCTACTCCTAGTTCCTCATAATCTCTTTCTTTTTGTCTTCATTCTTCAATATATAAGCAGCTGTGTTCTTCTCATGTGTGCTTGTTGTGCTATTTGTGTGAGAGAGCTCAAGGCATCATCTAAACCCTTCAATCTCCTTGGAGCCCAAATCCATAGATCCTGACCCTCAATTTCATTGTCTGCATTCTCTGTCCAATAGGAGAAATAGGGATTGCCAAGGTGTTATTTGGTTGTATGTGGTGGGGGGGACCAAGGATAGCACATAGGTTGTGGGGTGTGAAGGTTTGGCAGGTTGTGGTGGTGAGTGAATAGTGCCAAGAATGGAGGGGCGGGAAAAATGGGAGAGATGTACAGTGATGATTTAACTGGATAGAAGTTAGGGGAGTTGGCACTAATGGTCCCTCAACCTATATTGTATTGTTGCAAAGATCGTCCTTGTATCCTGCATTATTGGTCCCTGGAGTTAGGTTGTGGTTTGCATAGTTAGTCCCCAAGGACTAACAATGTTAGTCCTTGAAGGACTAACGGTGTAAGGATATATGGGGTTTAGGGTTAACAGTGTTAGAGGGGGTTTGGGTTGTATTGTGTTGGGCCAGGATTGAATTTGGGCCAGCGGGTTTATAATTAAAAAGGGAAATTGGGCCGGGTTTTATATAAGTGGGCTGACCCGGGCCCACTAGGTGGGTACAAGTGGGTCCACTTTTAGCATTTTAGGTTTTCAGGTTTGGTTTTTGATGCCCTTTCCAACGCCATATCCCGGGGTTGACTTTGACTTATATCTTTTGTTGGACTTTGGCTTCGATGTGACTTTGGCTTTTTCACGATTTCCACTCCCGTCTCGGTTTGTCTGTTTTTCTTGATTTTTCGTTATTTTGTCAGATATCCTGTTTCATGCACAATATAAGTGAAAACTAACATAATACAATGTATTATTTGCGTAGTTTTGGCGTCATTTAAGTTTTTTTAATGGTGAAGGTTGTGTATTAAACGCAATACCAAAATCCCCATACTAAGACTATTGCCTTGTACTCACGCAATGCATATAAGTATGCACTTAGTAATAAGCATTCGATCCACACGACAATAAACTCGTAAAAAGTAGCTAAGTGGGTTTCGAGGGGAATATAAAGAAATCATAGCTTCGACAAACCCCGTTTTGAACATTTTAAAATATATAGATCTAATACATAATATTTTTGTATTTTCCTTTTTTTCTCATTTTTTGTACTTTTCATATTAAGCAACTAACTAACTTATTTGACTTTCGTTATTTTCATTTGGGATCATAGAACAAGATGCATTTCGATCCGAGAATGCCCCAAAAAGGATAAATTCATCGTCCCCGACTTTTCAATTGCTCCAAACCAAGCTTAAAACGAAATCACCGTTAAATATCAGTTAAGATGCTAACACTGCTCATATTTGTAAATTGTGAACTTTTCACTCCCGACAATTATTATATTTTAGGTGTATGTGCTATTTTGAATTTCAACTTTGGATCAATGTTTTGCACAATTCTATGTTTCACGTTCCACCCGAGAATAATGAGTTTGAAGGCGAGATCATCCCATGTAGCGACTTTCGTCTTGGCATATCCCAACCTTGCGGTTAAGTGACCAGGCTTTTGACACCTCACAGAGACTAGTATCGGGACTCACGGACCTTAGGTTTCAAAAACTCTCAGGTTTCTCGTATACACATAACTTATAATATAGAATAGTCAAAGTTCAAAAGCATATTTAAATTTAACAAAAAGAGATCTATTTATTAATTCACACTTAATATTAAACATAACATTGATGCAATTGTAACCCTCGACCTTTTAGAAGGCTGCAACATCGGTTGTGAGCCGGCAAGATGCAGCAAACTTTTATCAGTCTTGATTATTATTCTTACTTTGGGGGAATTTCTTTAGAAGGTTGTAACACTCGAGTTGTGAGCCGCCGTAGATACAGCAAACTTTTATCAGCCCACAGTTTATATTTATTATATTTTATTTTTTCATCATCATTTTTTTTCATGATATAGAGAAGACTTCTTTTTGAAAAATTCAAGTATAAATTTGAACTAAAGCCTACAGTTTTTGTATCTTATACATAAAAATTATTGATTTATGTTTAATCTCCAAAATCAGCACTGTATTAATCAGGTTAAGAGCTTTATGGGGAGAAATAAAGCGACAAATTACAACTGAGCTCTTAAGATTTAAATAATTCCTTGTTTAGCATTCAACTCATAATTAACTCTTATCATTTTTCGTTCTCGCGAATTTCAGCGAACGCTTAGCCTAAAAGTTAAGGAACAAGCTAGAGCTAAACGCTTCGACGGGTCAAATTATCTTATTCTACCCATCAGGAAAGTCAAAATGGTGACAAAGACCTTATTTTCATTTTTGAATTTTTTTTTAATTTTTTCAAATATTTTTTGGAATTTTAGTGGTAAAAACGGGATTACGTGAAAACAACGGCTGCATGCACAATCAAATCGAAGATCCCCCATACTAGAGTTAAACATTGTCCTCAATGTTTTACGAAAGGTCTCTACGTAAATCCTAAGCGTTTATGAATTATGATAAGATAAACCGTTTTAGTCGATAAGATTAGGATATCGGATTCCCAAATGAAGCTGAGGATTCAAAGCTCTTGTGATCGAAGGACAAAACTGCGAGCACGAGAGGCTTCAGAATCCGGGCAATCCTGGACAATAAACCACAAAACACAAAACACGAATAATGGAAGGGGCGAGCCTCATCACAACACAAAACACTTATTAGCATATAGAAAGAAGATAGAATGGATAAGCATGGGCTGCCACCCACGAAGCGCCTGTTTTTGTTAACCGAGTCTTGAGCCTAACTCGACCCCGAATTTATTGGTCCATAGGGGAGCAAGTGGAAGACAAAATCTTCATCGGACTTTCATTCAAGTGGTTTGGATAAGCATTGAATTTCTGAATAGGTTCAACTCCCGATGAGATAACCTCGACATAAAAGAATGTTAAACGGGATGCCGGGGTAAAAATGGTATCTTCATTCCGCAAGGAGAGAAGATATGGAGAGAAACTAGATACTGTGAGAAAAGAAGAACAGATCATAACACATAATAAGCCGAAGGAGAGGTTCGCTTAAAGTATGAAATTCCACTATCATAGGTGAAGTGGGATGGGTGGGTAAAAACTTAGGCAATGAAATCTTGTTCTCTTGTTGGAAATATCATTCACCTCATCCCTTGTAAGATTGCCATATCGGGTTCATTCATTAAAGCATAACTGTCATTAAATTTGCGTGGAGGATATGTTGTGAGCGAGTACATGGCGAACTCTATGATAAACATTCTCTATCGGCAGGAGGAAATTGGATGATCGAATGAACAATGCTTGAACGAATTCATATTGAGAAAAATCAGAATGAGTAGTGAGGTACTGCCACTACCCTTCTTTTTCTTAAATATCGATCGTCATCAGAATAGAAAGACTTCTTAATACGGAAGAGATATGATCAGAAGGGTAGTGGGTACTGCCACCACTATATTTCTTTCTCAAATCAAAGCAGAAAGTTTCATATTCGGGTGAAGAATTATCAACGGTGTTAGTCTCCTCTAAGAAAAGGTTAAGAGATGTGGAGGAAGACTTGGTCATAACATCGGAAGATAGAGTGGGATTATTTTTTAATGCTTCGATGTTAGCAATAAGAAGATTGACATTCATTATATTTTTCACAAGGATATGTACTTTGAATTGTTTAGAAGAATATCATCATCAATCCCTCCAACTTCCTGGATAACAATCTATACCGCCTCTATGCTGACGATCTCAGCATCGGGAGGTGATGCATCGACATAATCAATTTTCTCTTTTTTTTTTTCTTAAGATATCGTCATAGTCGATGGAATATCATTGTTGGAATCGATGATAGTCTATGAATGTTCTTGAAAGCTTCAAGAGGGGTAGGATTGTTACAAAGAGGCACATCACACACACTGTCGGGAATACCCTCGGACTCACTTGGGATCAGGACAAGGTTCTCAACACTAGACTTTATTACTTTGTCCAATTCCGTTGCTGGAATAGTGTCAAGATGCTCGTCCCCCATACTTAGAGAGTTAACGGGCTCTTTGGTTGATGAAATGGGAGTGATTGCAATGGTATAGTCCTCGTCATCATCGTAGTAAATGGGAATCTTCCTAATAATCGATTTTAGACATCTTGTCTTCCGCAATTCGCTTTTCTTCTTCCTTCTTTTGCATATATTGACCAACCATATCACATATGGATGTCATTTGCTCCATAAGCTTGTTTTGAGAATTGAGAAGGTCATTTTGAGCATTGAAAATGCTATTTTGAACATTGGAGAGTGTGTTTGGACGGAATATTTCACGGGGGTTGAATTGGTCAAAAACCAAAAGAATTTATAATCATAGCAAGGAATCTTTGCATCATGATAATTGTCTTCATTCATTGGTGAAATGGCTAAGTTCATGAGGTCCCCCCGGCAATTTTCCCACCAACAAGGAAATTGTTGTGGGTGAAAATTATCAAATTGGTCATAACCGGAATAATTAGAATCATAACACGGATTAGGTTCATTATAATTCAACGGTTGACATTCAAAAGTCTCATGCGGGCCTCCACAATTTTCACAACAAAGATATTGATGTTGAAATTCATGAAAATCTTGTGG
This sequence comes from Tanacetum coccineum, assembly GCA_026074375.1. Taxonomy (NCBI): domain Eukaryota; kingdom Viridiplantae; phylum Streptophyta; class Magnoliopsida; order Asterales; family Asteraceae; genus Tanacetum; species Tanacetum coccineum. Next base: position 16,991 of record BQNB010086804.1, read on the forward strand.
GAAATTAAAGTCTTGATTGTAACACAGTTTTGGATAGATAAACGGAACTTGAGGTGTACAATAGTGACCATAACGAGCATCGTTCCCGCAAAATTCACAAGAATACATAGGAGGTTGTGGAGGTGGGTTGAAAACGTTAGGAGAATCATCAACAAAATTAGGTTTAGAATCATAAGTGAATGAATTCTCATCTCTGGAACAGGATGTCGGGTGAACACTTGGCAAAGTTTGTGGGAACTCATTAACGGTTTGATTGTTGCATGGTTCCGATTTAGAGATAATCGGAACTTGCGGTGGACAATTATAACCATAATGGCACTCTTTCCTAAAAGACTCGCAAGTACAATCGGTTGACAGAAGATATTGTCTAACGAATCACCACACCCGTAACAACAATGATCAATGTGTGGAGGACTTTGCGAAGAATTTTTACCGGGGTCTTGATTGACAACGAATGGCTCTTGATTTTCATTAACAAAGTTAGTATCGTCATCGGATGACTCGGAAGTGTCTTGGAAATCTTGAAAAACTTCCTCCAATGTCTTTCGTATTAGAGCACATTGTCGACAATATAGACCATGAACCGGGTCTCCACAATCGAGACAAAAATTTTCAATTTTAAGGGGTCGTTGAGACAAGTCGGGTATGGGAACAAGAATCTTGTCTTCAAGACTCCCTTTTGGACAACCACAGTCTTTGGTGTGCAAATTTCCACAAGACGAACACTCTTTAATCGCGTAAAGGGGATTCAAACGACGATTGAGTGACGCCATAAGAATTAAACAATTGAGGGTTAAGAAAAGAATTAAATGGATAAGAAGAAAAAGAAGATTATTTTTGGCTTTTCGAATTTTTTAAGCAACATAATGAGATAAGACAACTTAAACCAATAATCAACTCGTTTCACGGTAGCTCTCTAAAAGAAAAACGCACAAAGGAGCGGAGGAGTGGGAAAGCGCGAAGCTATTAAAAACCTTCTCCTTTCGGGTCGTAGTTCCTAGGAACAACCCTCCTTATACCCCTCTTATAGTTTGTTTATCAATTAAAGGTGAGCCGTATTTCACAAGTGACACAAAGGCAAGTTTTAAATCTTTTGTTCGGGAACTTATTATGATAATGCTTCAATTGAAAGCATTATATTGATGATGATTTTTATTGATAATTAAGGATAATGTTTTTATATTTTTGATTTTTTGAAAAATTTATTTTTATTTATTTATTTTTTTTATATATATTATACTAATACTAATAAAAGAAAATGAAAAATATTTTTGTGTTTTATATTTTTATAAATAAAAGAAAATATTCACAAACGGGAAAATTAACTTCACGAGGGAAGGGTCTTCAAACACTAATCGTCAAACAAACACGAAAATCGTTTCACAGCCTCCCCGGCAGCGTCCCGTCGAGGCGTAAATTGTAGATCGAAGACGTTTGAGAATTGGTGCTTGAATAATCAAAGATTTGATTTGATTTTCTAAAACTACGAAAATTAATGCAATTAAAACTAAAGGAAAACTTAAATCTACGGGAGAAACATAAATAGGCACGAAGGAAATTAAACTTAAAACTACGCCCCCCCCCCCGTCGGAAATTGGAGTTTAATGGTATTATGATTTGGGGAGTTTAAATGCTATAATTAATCACTAATAGAAAAAACGATTGAGAAAACCTAAAAATTATGTGATTCTAACCGAAAAACGAGAGCAGGAATCCCGAACAAGGGGTCAAAAACCTAAAATCTTAAAAATTAACCCTACAAAGAAATTTTTACTTCTAATCTACTATAGGTGACTAAAAATGAAGAATAAAAAAGACTAGACTAAAAACGGAGCTAGATCGAGCTCAAAAATGAGAAAACAAAAAACAAGGTCGAAACTCGTTCTTTAAAAAGTAAAATTTTGCAAAACTGACCCTACGAAAGATTTTCTATTTCTCCTAAGTGCATACTGATAAAAGAAAATTTTCTAAAAAAGATTTATATTTTTTTGACTTTTATTTTATTTATTATGATTTAAAAAAGATTTTAATCTAAATAAATTATAAAAAAATACTAAACGATTTTAGAAAACACATGCTGAACACAAGGACAAAATAGCTTAAACAAATGCCTAACCTAAGAAAAATAACTGGAGTTGCCAGCTTATTGGAATAACATTAAAAATTCAAAATGTCTTAATAAGCGTTAATGGGCCAAGCAGTCCCTTAAGGAATTAATGTTGCAAACTCATACCAGATGAGCTATTGTAGCACAATGGTATGAGTTTGTGGTGTGGGGCGTTGGAAAGGGGGGAGGTCTAGGGTTCGACCCTTGGCCTCTTCCTTTTGTTAAAACCCTTTTTTTCAATTTTTTTTAAACTTAAAATTAAGCTAAAATTAAACAAACTTTAACAGAAAAAGATTTTTCATGAAAACAACAAATAAGCCAGGAAAAAACACAAATAATTTACAGTTTGACTTGAAACTAATTTTTAAACAAGCTAAGAATCTGTGGCTTTTTTAGACTAAGTAAGCACTTAAACGTCTAATAAGCTGAATATAACTATCTCCTACATCCTAATAAGCAATAGAATCAAAAATAAGGCAATCTTACAGCTAAAAAAGTGCTGATAAAAATACAGAATGCTTTGATTTTCACTTAAGGGCCTAAACTGTATTTGGCTTTTGGGGCAAATAAGCTAATAGCATAACCTAAAATACGCTCTAAACCTCAATACCCTAGCCTAATAAGCTACTTAGGATCAAAATATAGCTAAAGAATGCCAGGTTATTAAGCCAAGAAAATCTATGCAAACCGATAACTAAGGCTCCAAACTTGCAGGCCAAACAGTCAAAATGCACACTTTGAGCTTAAAAATAAGCCACCTAGAGGGGGTCCTAAGCTTAAGGCTTGCAGGGGCTTATACATCAGCTAATTAGCTTCCTAAAAAGCCAAATAACACTAAAGATTTATGAAAGTAAAGGCAAGAAAAAAAAACGGTGAAAAGGTTAAGGCTTTATCCACCAGGGGCCACTATTTTAACAGTATTTTAAAAAGAGGCTCAAAACAGACAATAAGTGGAATAAGCTTGGAATAAACTTCAAAAGTAAAGTCAAGTTAAAAGCAGATTTTTAAGTGGCCTTCAAAGTGAGTCTTGTGTGCAACAATTTCAAAAGATTTTCCCTTAAATCACCTTATTCTAAACCGAGTATTATCAACATTGAAAACCTGATTAAAGCTAGAAAATGACCTTGAATTTAGACCCAGATTTAACTATAACTTAAAAGACAAAGACTCACACAATCAGACCTATTCCACTGCATTTGAGACTCAAAACAAGCTAGAAAAGTAACATCAGAAAACACTTAAGCATAATCAAACTAAATAAGCTATATAAGAAGACTAAATTATAACAGATTTACACCATGGTTGCTAAGACCCTTAAACTTGAGATTAAAACTTTAAAAACTGAAATTAACTAACCTATAATACCTAACAAAAAATTTAAGGCTTATGAAAACTGAACTAAATACCAAAAACAGAATACATACCATTTGACCCATTTTGTATAATCATATGCCAAACACCCCTTTAGGAACTTGATACCTTTTTTAAAAGCTAAATTAGACTATGCTACACTATAAAATGCTGAAACAGGCTAAGACTAAGATTATCCAAGACTCATTAAGCAAAAACTCAGGAAAATAAGCACAAACTAATAAGCATACTAGAATAAGCAGTCTTGACTATAGTTGGACAGAGTCTACATAGGAGCTGAACTAAAACTAAAGGAAAGCTATAAGACTAAATATTTTAAGCTAATTTAAGACAGAAAAAACATTCATAAGAACCATAATAAGCAACAAGATAAAGTAGATACATAATGCAACAGTAAATTAAGCTAAGATCATAAGAAAAAGAACTTACCTGGTCCTGTGCTCAAACGAGGACTTAAATAAGCTTGTACAGCTTCCCTAGAGCCCTAACCTACCCAGCTTAATAATAAGCATTCTACTAAACCCATAAGCTCTACTCCTTAGTTCACAAAACGTATCATCTCAAATGAGCTTAAACCCAACATTTTGCTTATGAAACAGTAACCTTGCTAAAAATCTTTGAGAAACCTAAAATAGAAATAAACAGGTTTAAAGCTTAAAAAGAGCTTATGGGATATGGCTTTTTTGAACAAAAATAACTTCTCAACAAGGATCGTGAGAAAAAGTAAGATTAGCATACATAAAAAACTAACTTTTCCATAAAATTTCATTAAAAGGAAAGTTTTACAAGTTTAAAAGTAAAAATGACAGAATTGAAAATAAAACTTAAAAAACATTAAAACTTTAATTAATCTACTCCTACATCCTACATTATCCTTCTTTCTTTCTGTCTTCATTCTTCAATATATAGGCAGCTGTGATCTTCTCATGTGTGCTTGTTGTGCTATTTGTGTGAGAGAGCTCAAGGCATCATCTAAACCCTTCAATCTCCTTGGTGTCCAAGTCCATAGATCCTGACCCTCAATTTCCTTGTCTGCATTATCTGTCAAATAGGAGAAATAGGGATTGCCAAGGTGTAATTTAGGTTGTGGTTTGCATAGTTAGTCCTTGAAGGACTAACGGTGTAAGGATATATGGGGTTTAGGGTTAACAGTGTTAAAGGGGGTTTGGGTTGTATTGTGTTGGGCCAGGTTTGAATTTGGGCTAGCGGGTTTATGATTAAAAAGGGAAATTGGGCCGGGTTTTATATAAAGTTTATATAAGTGGGCTGACCCAGGCCCACTAGATGGGTACAGGAGGGCCCACTTTTAGCAATTTACGTTTTCGGGTTCGGTTTTCGATGCCCTTTCCAACGCCTTATCCCGGGGTTGACTTTGACTTCGTCTTTTGTTGACTTTGGCTTCGATTTGACTTTAGATTTTCCACGCTTTTCCACTCCGTGCTCGGTTTTGTCTGTTTTTGCTTGATTTTTCGTCCTTTTGTCGGATATCCCGTTTCCTGCACAATATAAGTGAAAACATACAAATACAATGTATTTTTTGTACGTTTTGGGTCATTTAAGTCCGATTTTAATGGTGAAAGGTATGCGTAATTAAACGCATACCAGTATGTCAAATTATGTTAGATTTATATACCGCATATGTTTATAGCAATAAACATATTATTTCAAGGTTGTACATTTAATTTCCTAAATCTTTCAAGTGAAGGAAACCTGAACATAATACTCCCACTAGCTTTTAGGAATACTCGAGAGTTATCTTTATTTAACAATAAACATAAGATTATTCTCCTAGATGCTTGCAATAATCCATTCTTGGATTCTTGCCGCTCGTACACTTCATAAAGATTATATGAATTCATAAACTCCTTTGATTACTCTTCGTCCTCGCAATAGTAATCATCAAAGGAAGAGTTTTAAATTCCATTGTCATATTTCATCTATATGAACACTAGTATGACAATCAATCATCTTTATATAATTAATGCGCATAGAAAGAATATTTAATCACAATCAATTGCTTGAGTATGATTAAAATTCTATCATAATGCATGCATCAAATATGTGTACAACATTGCCCTTATGAGTTTGAAACCAAGAACCAAACCACTTGGGTTTTTCTTCTCTTTAAAGAAACTCATTTTAACTTCATAGTCTAACCGTTTAGTTAAACATCAATCAAGTTTTAAATTGATTATCTTTGTGGACAGCATCTTAACATTCATAGTTTGAGTCATTTATCAAATTCAAAATTCAACAATGCATATTAATGGTTTCATCATGATACCAAATTCAAAATTCAATAATGCATCTTTAACAGGTTCACCACGATCATGTGACTCATATTCCTCAATATTGATATAACATTTATCAATCAAGTATTTTGGATGGTATCTTTGACGGATCTTTATGAGAGAATCTATTCATTATGAGGTTTTATCCTTTACATGTAACAATTTACTTGTAAAGCCCCAGTTATGTTATTCACTAGTGTGTTTAGAAGAGTTATGTTTTTTGTATTTTTTATCTCTTCCGATCCTAAACGCTCCCACTCACTTTTTGTAATTTAGCAGACCTCTTCTATAATTACTTTAGCATGTAGAAGGAAATTACAAGATACATTGACAGTTCTTGAGTTTAGTTGGTTAATATCATTCTTATAGTCTGTAACAATTTCAGATTGTCTTATTAACCTTCTAAGGTTGGAGTTAGTTATTTTGAGTATATTCAAGTCATACTCAATTTCAAAACTTGACATATAATTCAGAGGTGTAAATATTTAAGTTATCATAATCAAATAATTTGATCAATACTCTAGACATACGCCATAAAAGTGGGTATTCTATAAGTAATTACATTGTAGACCTTTATCACAATCTCTTAATATAAATAATTCTCTTGATGTCTCATTTCTATACATTTGCGTCTCAACGAAATTGATAAGTATAGTATTTTAAAAACATTTTTGCATGCAATAATGTTATTAGGGTTTAACTAGTTTCTAGAATCTCTATTCTATGTTAACGGTACATTATTTTGCCTTTGAACAATTCAAGGACTTTTGTTCATGTCATAGCTAGAAGATATAACTTACTTTATGTTATAAGTCTTTCAACATTTAAAGGACTTCATGTTTATTAATTTACATTAAACTTAAACATTTTTAACTAATGGTAATTTTTTGAAACGTTTTACTTTATGTTTGAAAGTCTGTTAAACATTTAACGGACTTATTAATTTAATTTATTTCTACAAATATACATAAACATATTTAAACTAAAGTATATTCTGAACGTCAACTCTTGACTGTAGTAGTTATTTCAAGGTTTTATTAAGGATTACTTCATTATTTGGGACTTCCAAGGCATCATAAACCTTTTACTCAAAGTAGTTCTTTTTAATCAAGATCATCTCATTATTTTGGACATTCCAAAAAAACATAAACATTTTACTTGAAGTAGGTCTTTAATTCATATCTCGACATTTTGTTTCTTACCTTACGGATCTAAGTGAACCTTTATTCATTATCGTTATTGTCATGTGTTGTACCTTGCCACAACTAATAAACGATTCTCTTCCCACTTGAGCATGGCACAGCATCTTACACATAGTTTAAACATACGACATTGTGTTTGTTTATACACGACAAATATGTTTGTGTCACAGATAATTTGCTATACGAGTAGAATAGAACCATTTGGTTTAACAAGAAAATCTTGACTATCCTTATAAAATAAGTATCTATGTCAGGAAGATTATATATTATCTCAAGATAAACAAGAAATAATAAGGTTACTACCAAGATAAGAACCTTGTAGCTCCACCTGAATCTTCGACAGCATAAATGAATGTATTGTTCAGAAATAATCGGGATACTCCCAAGCTGGGATTTGACAACATTGCATGTGTTCCTGATACCAGTGAAACACAAATAGTGATTCTATTTATTTCCAAACTCTATTTGAAATCTAAATTAGTAACTTTACTTGGATTTCATTAGTTCTACTATGCAGTATGAGGACTATCCATCAATGCTATTGATTAAACTTGAAAATTGGGCATGCTATTCCTCCTTAATTTTGGATTTAAGACAAAAAACTAGATATTTTAGCATAGTTTGCCTTTACCATTTTGCTGGTTTTAATGATTATTTTTTAATAATGAACTCCAATAAATACAATCTTACATTAAGATGTTACATTTGATATCTTTAAGACAATTCTCTAGTTAACTTTATGTCTTATATCTTTCTAAATATTTCACCTTGTAATCTTATGAAAATATAAGTCTTGCGAATATACTTTAAACTTTTAAGCTGGCTTATGAGTTTGGATTACATTAGGGACAATTTCCTACGTTCCTTATTATAACTTTTCGGAGCAAGAAAGTTATCGACGGAACGGAATCTCCATGTTTACTTACAAGGAAAAGTTGTCTGGGTTGACTTCTTTGATAAAGACAAAACCATTGTTTACGGTTTATCGGTTGTCATTAATACTATTAATAGCAATCGCAATTCAATTTTAGTATGTTCGATAATATCATTGAAGAAAAATTAACTACCCATGTTTATTCATATAAACAATTTAATTTCCTAAGGTTAGGACCCATCTTGTCTACCACCACCACATTAGTTGATGCTAGGGATTGGTGTATTCAAAGGTAATCAGACGATTGATAGTTAACCAACTATTGCAACTCACTAAACCATATGGGACTTACTTTATTTACAAATAATATCTAGTAAGCTATGTTTCATCCCATCTATTGTCGCGTGGTTAAAGGCTAACCACAACAACACTAAGTCGTCCCATCAAAAATAACTGTTGATTATGTATCAATCACGTTCTCATGGAAAAAGCGTATAAATCACTTGAGATTGATTAATCTACAAAAGTCTCCACGCATCAGTTAAAGAGCAATTCTTACAGTGTTTTACATATTTGGATGGCAACAATTTAGTTGAAAAAGAGTATTTTATTGAGTGGGTACAAAGATGGCTGTACGATGAAGCATGCTTGCTCTTCATATCATAGATTTTTAATAAAATACTTTTACTCAATTAAGTTATTTTATTACGTATCACCTATTATCATAGTTCTTATAATAAATTGTTAAGACCTTAAATATTGACGATTTTCAACATATCTTTGAATATAAAGATGTGCTTTTTATGCAGGGAAAAAGATTGAAAGAATGATGTAAAATATCATTCAAATCCCTTTATCTTGTCCTTTTCGCGACTTTCCTAACATAAGTTTACATTGCGTAAGGAAACTACACAGTAGTCAGGTAATTATAGGGTGTAGGGTATCTACAGACCGAAATCTTGATGAGTCTCCCCGAACCTTATCCTTGCAATATTTAGTACTTTTGCAAATTACCGCCATTGATATAAAAATTAAAACTTTATTTAAAGAATACATTATAAACTATAAATTGCTTAGTTAGTCATCGGAAGATTTTATAGCGGATGTAAGCGAATCCTTTCTTGGACCTTTTGATTAGATAGTCTCCGATAATAAATCTTATTTCGATATTAATTAGTCATGTTTATCATTTGTTTTCCGAAAAACCCTTTTATTTTTCTCTCAAGTCAAACTTTAAAATATAACAACATAAACACAAAACTCAATACATATAACACCTTATTTCAAAAGAAACACTTAACTCATTAAGTCATGCAAAAAATTTACATCTATGATCCCTAATTATCTATAATATAAAACATGTAATAATATTCATATAAGGCTCCTTCGTCCTAAAAAACTCCAGCCACATCCATCTGTTATATTCGATTGCGCTTAAGCCATTTACAAATATATTTCAATAGTCACATACATTTAAAACAACCTTTAGCCCATTAAGACATAGCTAAGGTCTTCCCTAGCTTTTAAAGTCGTGGATAGAAACCACATAAATTTAATGTCTATGTTTTAATTCTTGATCATCATATTTGCATAAACCTTTTAACAATTAACAAGATTTATATCACATATCTCTCCATGATAAATTGCATGTATTTATCATGGATGTCGAATTAACAATTAATTTTAAACATAAAACTGATCAATTAACAATTAAACGCATCAAGTTTTATCCATAAAATTTCATACAACCTAGAATTCGTCTAATTAATTTTTTTTAATCAATAAAGATTGAATCTTGATGCACACAGATCGAATCTTTATGCATAAAACGCCCAAAGGGCTTAAAAAATTAATCAAGAATCATAATTTGTCAAATTTTATTACTTTGTAACTACAAATTCTATACGATGGCTCGTGATGCCACTGTTAGGTTTTTACAACTAATTAACCATTAATCTATCACGAGTACGCAGCGGAACATATAAACACGTATAGAATATGTAATTAACAAAGGGATCAAGAAGTGTGTACCTTTTAGCAATAAATGAAACCACCTTCTTGAATATACGCGTGTGTATAAATAGAATACCACGCAAACTAATAAAGTTATCAAAGTAGATAACCTCTATGGTGTGCATACACTACACGTCACTGAGATACGCTAGGATGCTAGTATTTGCTTCACGAATAAAACAACTCAACACGATGTTCTTGTTTCCAATACTGTCGAACAATAAAGCCCCTTAAGGGATACATAAACTAATCGCACACCAAGAATGGAAAAGATTCCTTTTCCTTATAATGCTTCTGACGATAACATGTATGGAGGGTTTATAGCCGATTGACTTTTTGGATAATCATATATCATCTATACCGAATGAATGAGGTAATGTATATATATAGCCACAATACTTGTTTTCCAAGTCATACCCAAACACCTTCTCTTGTTTGCTAGAAACGACATTCGGACCCCTCTCTTTTTCTCTTGTTCGACCGGTCACAACCAACACCCCACGGGTTTGGTTTTTGTACTAACAAGTCCTTCACTTGTTAATATATTTTAATTAGTTCTAACGTCTAACGTTGTAATTAAAGACCGTTTAATATTTTGTGAAGTATATTAATATAATTAATAAAAATATTAATTATATTAATAAACGTATCCTCTGTGTAAACGCGTGTGCCCCCATAGGCTCATATATTTCTGGCCGTATATTTATTTATGATATGGACATATCCCAACAGAATGTTTGAAATGCGGCTCTTCACCTGATAATTTGGTTAAAGCATCATTAAGAATGGAAAGAACCATAACTAGTTTATGCTAATTGACCTCTGTGGCGAGGTGAGTTTAAAAAAGACAGTGACTAAACTTAAGATTCATTAGCACTATTTGATATTGAACTTAAGATTTTGCCATTTTACAACAGAGAAACATAGATATTATATCAAATGCAAGACGATACTCTAGCATCAATGAAAATTTAATTAAATTTGAATGAGGAGATTGAGTACAAGAGCAGCTATAAACTAATAATCCTACATGTACCATAAAGAATGGTCGATATCACCTATTCCCACTACTTAGTATCTCACCTTTAATCTTGCTCACAAACCTCGTTTGGAAAGGCCAATCTAACTGGAATTCGAACTTCGTTTTTTCTTGTACGGCACTCTTTTTTTCTAATTCTCGTGTTATGATGACAGAATGTAGACATCATGTGATGAGAAGTAACTGTGAGAAATTAAATAA